>JASFCX010000013.1:0-37328 GCA_036937015.1 Crucibulum parvulum | reverse complement strand
CTATAAATTTATTTCTACTTTTTAAGTAGTATAATATTCTATGGAATCCATATGGAATTAACATGGAATCCACATGGATTCCTAGTCAATGTATGGTAGAATTGGAATTGAGGGAATTGATATGGAATCCACATGGAATTTAGGTGGAATCCATATGATGGATGGTGGAATTGATATGGAATTGAGGGAATTGATGTGGAATCCATGTGGAATCCTAGTGATTACATGGGGGGTGGTAAAGTACTGAAATTGTGTGCAATATGCAACAAGCCCTGGAAAATCAAGGGGTTTCCCTCTCACTATAACTCCTGCAAAAATAAATATGAGGACAATGAATGTAATATGAATTATATCCAATCTCTGGCAGAAAGGGAACAGCACAGTATTTTTACACAATTTGATTATGAAAATGAATTGTTAATGGATGATGTGCTATTCAGAAACACTGAACCCAAAATCCAGTCTTGATAAAGGTCCAATTAATATTTATAGCTCAACAACAGGTCAGCAGTAGTGGATAATGATTGAATATTGAATGTTAATACTCAGAGTGAAATTAGCCTATGTTTCTGAGCCTAATTATAACCATGACTTAGACACAGTTCAACAAGATCTTCCTAGTTCCTTTACAGATGCAAATATCAGTCAGATTGCAGGTGAGTCAGTCTTTCTATTCCTCTCTTTATTTATATTAATATATTACAGGTCCAACATTTCATAACCCAACAGAGGCTGCCCAAAAACACCAGGAATATGATATACACACTGAATATCATCCAAGTTCTGGTTTAAAGCCAAATCTTGATGCACTTGAAGATTACAGATCTCATTCCAATAGATATTCCACACCAAAAACCAATGAAAAACCATGGGCTCCATTTTGTACAGAAGCTGATTTTGAATTTGCAGAATTTGCACTTGATGCTTCTCTAAACCATAAGAAAATTGACCAGCTGCTAAAGCTATTGCATAAATGCATTGATAAAAAAAGAAGAATTGACAATTCAAAGCAATGGTGAACTTCAATAACTCTGGGAAATGGCTGATGCATCTGGCATTTTAACACCTGTATCTATATCCTCTTTTATATGATTTTTCAATGATATTTGTTTATTCTAGTTCACTTGCCACACTGTGACTGTTCCATATAAAGGAAAAGAACAGGAATATAAATTTTGGTGCCAACCCTTGTGGAGCTGATTGTCTGACTTAATTTCAGATGTAGATTTAGCCCAACATTTTGTGTGGGATGCTCAATGACTCTTTGTATATAAATACAACTCCTTCATTCAGTTTGTTGATGAACCATGGACAGCAAATCATTTCTGGGAGGTTCAGGTGTGTTAATCTTTGTTTCTGGTTGATTATAGGCTAATATGCATCTACTAAATATAGTCAAAGTTACCTGCCAATGGAAAACCTCTGGGTCTCATTCTCTATGCAGATAAAACAAAACTATCATCATTTGGTACTGAAATGGGATATCCTATCATTCTTTGCTGTGCAAACCTTCCGGCATATTTATGTAATGGTGAGGGGATTGGAGGTGGCCATGTTGTTGGATGGTTACCCATTGTAAGTTTATCAATATCAAATGCAATATTGATCTACTAAGTACTGGATTATAGGTAAAAGAAACTGAAGATGAGAAATCAAAGCCTAGGTTTGTTGATTTTAAATGTGCTGTCTGGCATGAATCATTTCAGAAGCTGCTTGAAACAATAAAGTTATACTTAAAGACAGGATGTTCTATTCTCTGTGGAGATGGGATTATCCACCTTCTATTCCCATTTATTATTATACTTTCAGCTGACTATGAAGAACAGTATGTGCATCTCAATTATATTTCATTAATTCCAAGTAATTTAATATGCACAGGTGTGTCATGGCAATCATTTGTGGATTGAGGGGTCTTGCTCCATGTACATCAGCAACAATTTTGACTGCTTTGCAAAGCACAAGTGGAGAATGTGAGGAAATACTGAAGGAAAAAGGCCTTTGACCAGTTATGGTAAGTAACTTTTGTTTCTGTTTGTATATATTAGCAAACATACTGCAGAATGCATTTTGGGAGATTGCCCATTCTGATCCCCATGCCACAATCTCATGGGATAGGCTACACAGCCACTCTTCAGGACTTGGTGGAAAACATCTTTGGCCAGAACTATAGGAGTATCTTAAGTGTGATTCCTTTCAATGCAGTGATCAACAGAAGGTTGATGACCAGTCAGTAATTTATAGTTTCTTGAAATAAAATCTAATATAATATCTACTACAGAATGAAATCTCTTCCATGTTGGCATGACCTCAACCACTTTGACAAAGTATTTGATATGCACTTTTCAGATGCTACAAAGTGGGAACACTTTACAAAGGTCTGATTTCAGTTTGATTGCTTGTGAATTAAAATATTTATATTAGTATTCAGCTTGCACCTTATGTCTTACACAATATTCTTGAGGACTCTGTAACACATGAAGGATATTTGCTATTATGCTGTTTATGGAGTTATATCAAGCTTGATATATATGCTTCACTAGATCTTCAAACTGAAAAAACCCTTGCTGCTGGAAAAGTGCTCTCAAGGATTTTACAAACTTGATGATTGTATGTGTTACAGAATTTTATTTGTTGGCATATTAGAAACTTACTATTCTAATAGAAATATGCTGAAGCTACTAAAAATATTCTTCCAAAGAATTGGGAGTTCATAAAAATGCATAGCAATCACCATGTATTTGATGATATAACTGCAAAAGATGTTAGCCAAGGTTTGAGCACTAATCAAAATGAAAAGATGCATGGGCCACTGAAAAATGCATATCAATTTAACACCAATTTTAAAGATGTTGCAAGTCAGGTATGTCTGTCCATAGATTAGTTTAATGCAATGCTATTATTAAATAAATGCATTCAGATTTTAAAAATTGATCACCATTCATTCATAGTCAACTACATCCAAAACAACATTAATCAATTATATGAAGAAACAGAGTCTACATCAGATCATAGGGAACCCATCATCAAAACAATTGGAAATATCTACCTAGGATCAAAGCAAAAGGAATGTTCACTTGACATGCTGGAATTATCAAAAAAATCATCAGATCAAGCTTATATTCATTTTCAAATAAAGCTTTCAATTTTTTTGAATCAATACCTGCCAACAATCAATGACAGACATCCACCAGTTAAACTTAAAAAGGATGCACTGGTTAGTTTTCTGTTAAATTTATTTAATCTTTATTCTTATATGTCTACATGATAAGGTGACTGAGTATAGATTTTTAAAAGTCAATTTTACATCTAAAGTGACATGGCAAGTCACTACAGATTAGCTTTATTGCAGCCCCTCTTTCTACAAATCTCCTCACTATGGCTACATCATCATTAACACACAAGGTGGTGACATTTTTGGGCAGTTGCTCTATATATTCACCATTGAGATTGAAAATACCATGCATCCACTTGCATTGGTTCTTCCCCTGGATGCAGCAATTGCCTCTCACCCAAAAAGAGAAAGATCTTGGATTCCTTTGCCTTCATGCTCAACCTTGAATGCATACAGAGTTTTTCTCCCTGCATTTATCAAGCAAGGTGCATGTGTTACTCCAGATTTGGAAACAGACAGTGATTTTTTTGTTATTGATGTAATTGATACAGATATGTTTCTCAGAATTGAAAAACTACTGGAGAAGCATGGCTTGTAGCAAACTAGTATAGGCAGTAAACCTACAGATGTAACTTGTAGCACAATATATGATTATAATATTCTAATTTTAAAAGGCAAACTCTCTATTAATCAAGGGGAAAATGAAGAATAAAATGTATTACAGATGCCATTATCACAGAAAGCCAAAAATAGAAGAATCAGTGGAGCACTCATTATTCCAACAAATTATTGTCTAAATATTTGATTGTAGAAGCCTTTTTGGAATAGAGGATCAGATGGATAATGGACACTCTTGAAGTATTTTTTTTGGGAGAGTGCTTATGGATTCTTATTATCTAGAATTATTGGAGAATTTTTTAGTGTGCTTTTGTAAATTTGAACATGTACATTATCTATTTACCTCCTGAATACTTTGGCCAATATTTGCTTCACTTAATTTAGTGACTATGATATCACTATATTGGCCTAGACACCAACTGTATAGTAGAAATATATATATTCAATCCATATAATACCTATATGCTTAGAAAACAAAAGAATAAAATGGTGAGTGGCCTCACTTTGTTCCTGACAACCTGGGATATGAACTCCTAAGAAAGTGAAGTGATAATGAAGGAAGTGGATAGGAATGACTCAATGGCCACTGTAGGATGAAAGCTGATAGGTGGACTGACTGATAGATGGATTGATGAGATGATGAATGCATGATAGGCATGACACAGCTGATAGATGATAAGGAGAACTGCTGAGAAGAATGCTAAAATAGTTGCAAGATCACAACTAAGATAGCTCAACAATGAGAGCACCTAAAAATATGAAACAATGTTGTAAAGAAAGACAAAAAGGTGGCCTAGATGATGCAAAAAGACCAAAGTCATTTGGAGTTGATTTTGACAAAAACGTAGCAGTTTAGCAAAGAGTATTGTTTTCAATAGACTATTTAATGATTATATCTGTTGTTCTGAGCTCAAATAACATTTTGGAATCATTTTGAAGGTTTCTGATGCATTCTGAACTATCCCAGACAACCCCTATTCAAGAATAGCCATCCTATACATAATTTAGAGGTGCCAGGAATGAGTTTCCAAGTGCAGAGCCCAGTGAGGCTCATCACCTAATCAGTGTCAATTTTATTATAAACATGTGTTGTGCAGCAATGTTACATTTACATAAATCTATCACACTGCATGTTAATTAATACCTAAATTTTTGTATGTGTTCATATAGACTCATTTGTTATGTGATGCTACAGCAAAATTAAACACTGCCTAGCTTACTAAGCTGTGTGGTACTTTAATAATATGCCATTTATTAAATACATGCACTGATTGAACAGATGGTATTAAACAGCTCTGTACAATGCCAGTGGTGGCTGCAATTACCCATACCTGCACTACTTTCACTCTTAATCCACTTCATTGTCAAATATGCATTATACTCATCAGCCAACCACTAGCTGCACTGATGGCATTGAGTCTGCTGGTAAGGATCTTCCATTTGATAAAAGACAACACAATAGCTCTGATGATGAGCTAAAACACCAGTCCTATGCAATTAGCTCCATCTCCACTGCAGTAACTGCTGATGACTATCATAAGGCAAGTTAACACTTAATATTAATTATTAAAAGAGTAGACTGATTTTCTAATTGCAGGTGACACAAACACTTCAACTTGAGCTTGCTGCTACTAGAAAAGAGCTTCACAAGTTTAAGCTTTGGGTCTCTGAAATGGAACTGCTGAGCACTGGAAATAGTAATAGCAAGAGTGAAAAATCTAATATTCCTACCTCACTACAGAAAAGCAATGATAGGATTGCTCTCCTTGGTTGCAAGTTTGGTGTAATGTATAACTCCTTTCCCAAAGAGTCTTTGTTTGGTGTTGCAAGGCTGATTAATACCCACTCTCTTGATTCTAATTGATACTCTTTGGCTCCATATGCAGATTAGTGTGCCATTGCCAAGATTTATGAAGTTGTTGATATAGAATTGCATGAAATGCTCTGAAATACAGGCCATTTCAGGTCCCTGGTGAGATTTTCATGTATAATCTGATTTGTTTCAGTCCTTCTGAATTATTATTTTAGTTAGCTGAAATCATTATCAGCCTCTTGTTGCACAATCATCAATCAGCTATGCAACAAAACAGCAACTTTAATTTTTAAGCACCAAGCAGAACTTTACAAGATTGGATTTGATCATTCCAAGGTTGAAGACTTCCAGAAGCTGCTTAAGTTTAATCCCAATGCCAAATACTCTAAGTTTATGCCTATCTTGTATCCTCATGGGCATAAGAATAATTCAAAATTTCTTATGCATAAGGAGCTGGCCCTGGTATAGCTCTAATTGACTACACAATCTACAATTGGATCACTGACAACTTTTAAACAGATTATTTGAAGCATTCTTTTTGGTCCATCTAGCCTCAAAAAAAGCAAGCATCCTGCACATTCAACCCTCAGTGTCCTTTGGGGTGTCAAACTAGTGACAGCAGGAGTAATTGCATTGAGTGCTATCATGATGTATTGTTTTTGTATGTGATCAACCTACTTTTAGCTTATATATTCTTGTTATAGGCAATTTTTTTGTGCTCTCTGGACATCAGATTTGAGATGACTGGTGCTGTCTCAAAAATTGAATATGAACACCATTTTCAACAATACAAGGAAATTATAATCAAGAGTATTGGCACACCCAAAGGCAACACTTTATTCAGTTTTTTTAATGAGCATGTGTTTGGTACATCAGGTGTGGGAGCTCTGTTGACTGCAATCACAACTGTTGCATCAGATGATGATAGCAGTGGTGTTGAGGGAGCACTCATGCTTAGATTGGATGCCATTGATATAAATAGAGATGGTGAGTAATTCAAGTTACATATTTTCAATTTTTTATATTAATCTACATGATCTTATTAGATGAGAGTGATATACCATTATATGATGGAAGTACACTGGATGCCAATGCCACTGTTAACCAATCTCTGTACATGCTCTTGACATTGCCAGCAACATCTGATGTCAGCTCCAATGCCAGAGATCAAGTGAGCTCTGTGAGCTTACATACTACTGAACCATTGCCCACCACTCCAATTATGGAGGTGCTGAAGGGTAGATTAAAGCTGCCCACTGCCACCAACTTGAATGTGCTGGTTCATCATTCTGCTGAAGCTGGAAGTAATTAGTTATTGTAAATTTGGATTATCTTGATGGCTACAAATAGTATATACATATTCATGTGTTTAAAAACTATATCTTGTTATTCAATTGAGTTTAAATGGTAATTTACACAAGTCTAATAGCCTAGTGAATACCAGCCTTGGCAGGGACTCTGGCCTCTTACTCCCTATGCACAGCATGGACACTCCCTCTGCTGTGCCTGCACTCTCATCCATAGTAGGCCCAGAGCCTTGGGAACTTTCTCAAACAATCAATTGTGTCTTGTGTGCTCACATATATTGCAGGGAGCAGAGAAGATTGTTCAGTCTTGTTCTGATGCTCTCACTCCCTTGGTATGTTCAGCTAAGTTACACACTACTAGCATACATGCATGGTGTGCACATCCTTTGTAACCACTGTAACTCTCAAATATGATTTTGTTCAGGCCCCACTGCTGTTTTTCAGAGCAGGACTGTGCCTGCATATGTCCCAGATCCTACTGAACAGCTGACACAAATGATTAGACTTTTATATTCAACTCAAACACAATGCTATTACTACTGGCACTAGTCAGCTAATATACAACTATGACAAGAGCAGCTTGTAACCATATAACCATATGGATTAGTGGAAAGTATTGCAAAAGTAAGTAATAAATATATATATAGATAACTAATGGTAAGGTCTCACATTTGAACACTGATGAAGCCCAAATTTAAAAAAGGTCATGATCACTTATATAATCAGGGTTAGTACTAATAATGAATTCAAAAGTCATTTCAATAGTGATTAAATGCAATAAAAAACGAATTTAATACATATA
Source organism: Crucibulum parvulum (assembly GCA_036937015.1). NCBI lineage: Eukaryota > Fungi > Basidiomycota > Agaricomycetes > Agaricales > Nidulariaceae > Crucibulum > Crucibulum parvulum. The sequence continues at coordinate 29,676 of JASFCX010000013.1, read as the reverse complement.
AATAAGGCAAATAATCATATTTCAACATGCAGATAATAATTACTGCCATTGAATAAGATGTAAATCAGTATAAGCTTACACTTTCTACTGTAAAGTTACTATTACAAATGTATTCAAGTATCATATATTTCATTGTATCATAACAAAATTCATACACAACTAATAGTACAATCAACATTTCAGAAATCAGTATAGCCAGAGTATCAGACAGTAAGTGAAGTTTGAGTGAAATACAAGTACAAAAAAAAGTTTGAAGTTAATTTTCAAAGAACTCATTATCAGAGCTATTCATTCTTGATTGAATATACTCAGTTATCTTCTCCATACCAGGAAATAGAGGAGATTTAGCCCAGGATCCTACAGCCATCTGAGCTTTAAATGTCTGAGAAGACATATTATATTGCATGAAATTAACTTGGTAATGCTCAGTCGAAAATACATGTTCTGCATCAACAGAAGTAGCTGGAAATCTCAAAGATTATATATTTAAATAATATATAATATTAAAACATACCTGGTGCAGAATAAAGTCAGAACCCATTTTTGAGAGTGTCAGTCTTGTTCCAAATGCTTGCTGCCAATATTTCATATATTTGCCTGCTTCTTGTATGGTACCATGGGAGAGCAGTGGCTCCTTAAGATATGTAAGAATATGATCAGCACCATATTTGGGCTCAGAGGTGCTAGCAGCATAATAAGATACTTCAAGCTCCTTAAAATAGAATAGAATTAATTAATAACAGTTAATATAATTTATGATTGCTTACAGGTTGTTGCCTTCTAAAGGTATCAGTGTCCTCCATATCTGGTGATGCATAAAAGTTCTTACATCAATTAACCACCATTTTCTCAATACCCTTTATTTGAGTAATATTAGGGACATTCACACATGCTCAACTTGGGCCCAACTTTGATTGTAACTTTGATCACAACTTGGTCCAAGTTGGAACCCCCAACTTTGTGTCAACTTGAATTTGATGTCAAATCATGCTCCAGAGCATGATTTTGTGCCAACTTGACCTCCAACTTCCAAATGCTCAACTTCTTTTTTCTCACCCTTCTTCTCTCTCATATGGCTCCCTTAGCACACTTCTCACCAAATCATGCCTAAGCAAACACCTTGAGTCCACTTAGTGTATGTTGCCACCAAAGGTAAAACAATTATTAAGGATACTATATAGTTAATATAAATATTTATGTAAAATAAGAATTATTTGACTATTACTCTTTATATAAGAGCACAGTTTTCAGTTTAATACACTTCCTCTCTCCACATGATCCAGTAGTATCTTCTGTAACATGAGTGTTTTAAAAATCCTGAATCTTCCTTTCAAGTTCTTCTCTCACAGAGTCACAACCTCCTCCATGTAATTGGGATTGGCATTTTCAATGAGAAAATGAGTGTCTGCAGTACACTTTAATATACCCCACAGCATGTTCAGATAATAGATTTAATTCAAATTCAGAATTGGTTCTTTGTAAATATTTATTAAATAAAAACTTGATAGTAATAACTTGGGTGGGGGAAGGCAAAACAGAGCTAAAGGAGGGGCAAATCTAGTGTCCCTATATACTAAATTTAGACTGAACTCATGAAATTAATATCAAAGTTGGAAGAAGTGGTTGGGGTGTTTCACACATAGCCTTCCAACTTTGGTCTCAACTTTAAATGAAGTTGTAACCAAAGTTACAATTAAAGTTGGGCCCAAGTTGGGTATGTGTGAACCATCCTATTGCAACCATGGTCTTTAAACCATTTCAGTTTGTGATCTGGACACATAACTAATATAAATTAAAATCTGTTTTTATAATCCAAGAATTGGACCTACCAATAGCAATGAGATAAATCTCATTCTCTGCTGCAAATATGGAATATTAATCAATGAGAAGGATTGAAGCTTGACATGCAACTTGAATGACATTTGCCACATCATTCTGAGTATCATCACATGCACCAATAAGCCGTTCACAAAGCTCCTCCAATGTTGAGAATACATCAACAATCAGAGGAACATCAGCAGTGGAAAATATATGGGTAACTCATTTAAACAGCTAAAAACACAGAATATATAAAAAATTATAAAAAGGAGGTAATTAAAAATTGACAATACCAAAAGAATGTGATGAATATCATCTGCCATCTGCCATTGCTCATCATTTAGTGCATATGCTTGTAAGTTGTTGGATGACACATCTGTAAGCTCTTTTACTGAATTCCTAAAATGAAAGTGGGAAAGAAGGCACTCTAAATCAGAGTTCCACTGAGTAGGAATACAACAAGAGAGAGTATGTCAATGGCCTGTTAAAGTTTCATTGGCAGCAACAATCCTATCAAATTTTTCCTTGAGAGTAGGAGAATCATGAATACAATGAGCAAGGCCTGCAATCTAAACTAAATGAGTATATAATTTAAAATAAAGAATTGAGAAAACCATATATAGGGAAATATTGATTTTAATCTGATTTTTAAACATTATTAATACATACCAGTTTATCAAGCCCAAAGCACTGAAGACATTTGGATATAACATCAGCAAGATAAAAGCCATCATGCTTTTGTGTTAAACTAAATAATTTAATTTATTCAATAGCATATTTCAAAAATAATAAATTACTTGCCAAATAAATTCCAGAGCAGCATGATGTATAACACCTTACTCATACCAAACAACCACAAGGCCTAAATATGATGAAACAAGAGGAGCATCCATCCATCCAATACAAGATAAATAGTGTTATTTAATGCCTATATATTATTTTAATTTAGCAAAATGTTGGATTCAATAAAATAAATCATTTACTATGAAATATTCTTTAACATGTTGTGACATTCAAACATATAGTTCATTCACATCATGGCTCACAGTCATAGGATGGGAAATTCTAGTACCAGCCCATAACATTTTCACCTCAAGCTTATAATGCTCATCTGAGACCATATTGAATGGCCAAGAATTTTTTGCACATTGTAAGGCAATTAATGCTTGATGATAAGCCTCTGAATAGTGATTCTGAGATTTCACCTGAGATTGACCCTTCTGAATACCCTGAGCATGAAGACAATGTTGAATGCCCTTTATAAGATTACTAGTTCCTTCACTAGTTTTGGAACAAGGTTAAATAATTGGGGCTGCATGCAAATCAGGCCATGTACTGCAAGTAAAAACAAAGGAAAGGCTGTGTAAGCCTGGCCCTCACAACCTGCTCAGGTCAGACTCACCACACCAATGTAGTGCAGCCAACTCTATCTGTCTCTCCTCATCTGGCACCAGCATGCCCTCTTCCCATTTGCTCAGCTATCCCAATGACTTCCTGCTCCTCTCTGCTCAGATAAAACCCTACTACTCTACCCTTTCTTCTTTGCTCCTTTTCACTGTCTTTTCACTATAAAAGACTACTCTTTCACCTTTGTTGCTCCATTCTTACTACTGGCAACAAAGGTATGTATTTCTATCCTATCTACAACTGTACGCTCAGATTCTTACTACTGGCAATGAAGATAAATTCATTCTGTCATATCATTTGATTCAGTGAGGCTGTCATTACACAATAGCCTTTCACTTTTTTTTGACATCAATCAAGCTGTCTCAATGTAATCCTTCTACTCCCACCCCACTACTCACTAGAAGTGAAGTCAAACAGAGAGCTGCAAGACCAGACTTACCTCCTCTGTATATGCCAATAACTCCTACAGTCTCAGACCACAAATCTGATCTGGACACTTTGCCATTACCAATGTCAACATCCCCTTTTAGGATTCTGTCCACCAATTGCAGCCCAGGCCTAACATACACATACCATCTTATCCACCCACTTCTACTGCTATGGAACTCAACACCAGACCTCTTGCTGAGGTGAAAGTTCCTAGTAAAACCAAGGACTGCCCAATGCTCACTGCAGGCTGCATTCATCCCCTCATCTTCTACAATTGGGGGATTGCCTGTCAATGCTTTGCCAAACACTCTGAAAAGAAGCCAGGGGAGATTGTCTCCTTTGTAGCCAATGCCATACTAGAGCCTTGCCTTATTGCCTGGTACCATGGGGATGCCTTGTGCATTGACAGCTTCTCCCTTGAGAATTACTTGATGGAGCTAGCAAAGCTAGTGCTCCTGAGGAACTGGGCAATGAAAATCCAAAATGAGATCCTCTTGTCTACTCAAGGTTCCAAATGCTTCATGGACTGGAAGATTGAACTTGAGATCCTCAACACCATCCTCCACACCACCTTTCCCACTTATGCATTGGACCGACTCATCACACTCAAAGCACATCTTGAGGCCAACATGAATGCCAACCTTAAACTCACCATTGAAGATAAGAGCCTCCTGTGCACTGGAGATGTATTCACTGAGTGGGCACAAGAGGTAGCAGAACATGACAATTGCCTCTGGAGAGAGAGGATCTGCATGCAGCATCTCATTGACCAGGCTCAATCTGTCTGGAATGCACAGTGCATAGAGAAGAAGGACTTACTGTCCAGACTCTCAGATCCACCATCAAAACACTCCTCAATGAACTTCAGCAATGAAAAGAAGTTCCTTCCTCAACTCTCAGATATTGAGAAGAAGCTGCTCAATAAGCACAAAGGCTGTGCACGTTGCCAAAGATTCTATGCAGGGCATTGTTCAGATACATGTCCCATGAAGAAGACTAACACCTGGCCTGATGCTTCCTCCTATATCCCACTTACAGAAACAATGGCCAAGGCTGCTGTGCCTTGAGTAGTCATTGGAGCTGCCCAAGTTCTCTCCTCCACTGAGGATGAGGATACAGACTTGTATGTACCCTTTATCCATAATGCCTTCTCTTTTCCCCACCTCTATGCCAAATTCTCCATAACTGGCCCTTCCATTTCTGAATTTCCTATCACTGTCTCTTCACTACTTGACATTGGATGCCCTTCTATAGTAATTAGCTCCACCCTTGTGGACAAACTGGGCCTATGCCAACACCCTCTTCCTATTTCTGAGGACAACTTTTCCTCACTATCCCAACAACCACTGTGATGTGCTAAGTATGTGAAGATAGTCTTAACTTGCTGCTGAATATGTTGTGATTGATGCAAATGCACATATAGCTATTAACAAAAGGACAGGGTATGATATTATCTCCCTCCCTTCACCCCCTGCTTGCATATGGCAGCCAGAGAGTGTCATGCCACCATCAACTCCAAAAAATAGATGTCCTCCCGCTCCAGCACCCAGGAAGTGCACTAAATTGACAGGACACCTCCTACCAGGGTCATTATTGCACTTGTTCAAGACCAAATAGAATCTTTATCTTTCCAGCAGCTACTAAAGAAGAAGGACCTCAAACTCAAAGCCAAATTTGCTGACTGCTTCCCTGAATGCTTACCTGACAATGCAGGAGAGGATTTGCCTGATGATGTTTACCATTGCATATGCCTCAAGGATCCTTCCCTGGTCCCTCAAAATAGAGGCTACTCCCCACCAAAGTGCTATCATGACATATGGAAGAAATTACTTGATGAATACCTCAGAGCAGGCCACTGCAGCCTTCCTCATCTGCATTTTCATCCCCTGCCTTCTGTGTGCCTAAAAGAAAAGATGGAGCACCTGACCTTACTGTTGACCCTCAATGGGTAAATGATTACAGAGATCTCAACTCAAACACCATCCAAGATAATTTCCCCCTCCCTCAGATTGATGATATCTTAGCTGACTGTAGGTGGGGAAAGATATTTGGCAAGTTGGACATGACTAACTCTTTCTTCCAAACTCACATCCACCTTGATGATACACACCTCACAGTGGTTTGCACTCCCTGGGGACTTTATGAATGGATGGTCATGCCCCAAGGGGGCTACAATGTATCATCCACACACCAGTGTCAGATAACTGCTGCTCTTAGAGATCTCATTGGAGAGATCTGCCATGTCTATCTTGATGACATCATTATCTGGTCCAATTCAATTGAGGAACATGAATTGAATTGCCACTGGGTCCTCAAAGCACTCAGGACCTCTAAACTGTATTGTAATTTCAAGAAGACAGATTTTTTCTCTGTTGAATTAGACTTCCTGGGATATATTGTCTCACATGCAGGCATTAAGCCTGATCCACATAAGGTGGATAGGACTGTACACTGGCCACAGCCAACAACCACTACAAACATCTGGGGGTTCCTTGGCCTCACACAATACATTGCAGCTTTCCTTCCTGCCTTAGCAGAATATACCAGCATCCTCACCCCACTCACCACTACAGCCTGTAATCTCTCCTTTCTGCCCTGGACCTCTGAAGACCAGTCTGCCTTTGATGCAATCAAGAGGATAGTGATGAGCACCAACTGCCTCACAATTATTAACTATATGGACTCCTCCAAGCACATCTTGTCACCACTGATGCAAGCAAATGACATACAGGTGCCATATGTCAGGCACGTCAACACTATCTACTCAGAGAGAGTGCCGAGGTCGATACACAAACTATCAACTTAAGAGAGAAGAGGAGGAGGAGAGTAGAGACCTCTAGTATTGGCGGTAAGAAACGACCAGCTAAAGACTACAGAATAAGAACTACAACTACTACTATATATACTAGAAGGCCATGCACATAAGGTGTGACTAAAGCATGTTCAAATAATGAGGGAAACATGTGTAACTAATGTATCTACTGTGCACTGTGGCTGTGTACTGCAACATGTGTTACAAACGTTCATATATACTAAGAATAGACTAAATGAAATAAGTATGACTGCTGTGTGTTATCCTCATGTATCAACATGAGCTGGCTTTGTTTGGTTTTATTGTCGAAATTATAGAAACTGTTCTAGTAATTAGAAAAGAAAAGAAAAACAATAATCAAAATAAGCAATTCATGACACCATACTCAGCTTTGGTGAGACTTGGGAAACCTCACAACCAGTTGCATATGACTCATATCAGCTCAATGATGCAGAGAAGAACTATCCTGTCCATGAACAAAAGCTCCTTGCTATCATCAAAGCCCTTAAGAAGTAGCATACCTCCCTTCTGGAAACACACTTTGATGTCTACACTAACCACCGGACCTTGGAATATTTCCAATCCCAGAAAGATATGTCTCACTGACAGATGAGGTGGTCCATGTTCCTTGCAGATTACAACTATGACATCACCTATATCAGAGGAGAAGACAATAATATTGCTGATGCCCTCTCCCACATGCCTGACAAGGAACCTGCCCCCACTTTTGCTACCTGCACATTGGCACCCTATGTATAGGAGATGTGTGTTGTCATCTTCTCTGGTGCCCTCAATACTGGCAGCCTTGATATCAGCCTGCAATTGTTTGCAGAATTCATCACCCAGATAGCTAGAGCAGAAGTCATTGAGGAGGGAGGGATCAATGGATATGTCAAGGGTGCTGGCTACCAGGGAGGTGTGGCTTGGTGAGCATGTGTGTGCTGCTTGGTTGTTCCTCACAACACTGCAGTCCACAAGACACTGTATCATCTAGCACACAACTCCCTCAGCCATTTTGGCTTTGACAAGAGCTACACAGCCCTTCATGGGTCATTTTATTGGCCCAATATGCATTGAGACCTGGAAGATGCATACATCCCTGCCTGCATCAAATGCCAGCAAAATAAAAGCCATACTTCTAAGCCTGCAGGCCCACTCCACCTGCTCTCCATCCCTGATGCTCATTTTGACACTATTGCCCTTGACTTCATTGGCCCACTTCCAGAAGAAGAGGGCAAGGATATGGTGCTTACCATGACTGATGTGCTGGAAGTAGACATCTGCATTGCTGCAATATACCCCACCTTCACAGCCACCCAGATAGCAGTGGTTCTGTTTGATGAATGGTATTGTGAAAATGGACTCATGCTTCATTTAGTCTTGAACAGAGACAAAATATTTGTCTCCAAACTCTAATCCACACTTCACAAGCTTACTGGTGTCAAACTCAAGATGTCCACTGCCTACCATCCAGAGACTGATGGTAGCAGTGAGCACACCAATAAAATGGTGAACCAGCTCATTTGCTACCACATTAACATCAATCAGAAGGGATGGCTCACAAAACTACCCTGTGTCAGCTTTGCCATCATGAATACTATGAATTCCTCTACCAGATTCTCAGGATTCCAACTCAAGACTGGGTGCTCACCATGTCTCATCCCTCCCCTTGTTCAACCACCTCCCGCTGATGCATCAGCACACAGGCTCCATGCATACAAACTTATTAAACAGCTGGAGATCAATATACAGAAGGCACAAGACAATTTATTAGCCACCAAAGTATGACAGGCCTACCATGCTAATGAACATCACAGGCCTGAGATTGTCTACAAGGAGGATGATCAAGTCATGCTCTCCACCTCCAACCACCACCATAACTACAAATGCCAGACCAAGTGTGTTGCTAAGTTTATGGCCTGACATGAGGGCCCTTACACCATCATCCATGCATTCCCAGAGAAGTCAGAGTACACACTCCAGCTCCCCAATGACCCCCAGACCTTCCCCAGATTCCATGCTAGCCTACTCAAGCCCTTTATTGCTAACAACCCAGCACTATTCCCTAGCCATAAGCTCTCACCTCCCCCAGCTGTACTTGTCAATGGATATGAAGAGCATGTCATAGACTGCATTGTTGATGCCTGCTGCATGGGAAGGGGAAGTCAATACCTCATCCATTGGGTTGAATTTGGGAAAGAGCATGACAAATAGCTTGCAAAGACCAAAATCAAGGACACAGTCACACTTGACATCTGGGAAGCAGAGAATGGGGTTCTCTAGCTTCCCCCTCCTCACCTGTGAGATGCTTGGGGGGAGGGGAGCCAGAACTTTTTGGGAGGGAAAGAGTGTAAGTCTGGCTCTCACAACCTGCTCAGGTCAGACTCACCACACTGACATAGTGCAGCCAACTCTATCCATCTCTCCTCATCTGGCACCAGCATGCCCTCTTCCCATTTGCTCAGCTATCCCAACAACTTCCAACTCCTCTCTGCTCAGACAAAACCCTACTACTCTACCCTTTCTTCTTTGCTCCTTTTCACCATCCTTTCACTATAAAAGACTACTCCTTTCACCTTCATTGCTCCATTCTTACTACTGGCAATAAAGGTGCATATTTCTATCCTATCTACAACTGTACACTCAGATTCTTACTACTGGCAATGAAGATAACTTCATTCTGTCACATTGTTTGATTCAGTGAGGCTGTCATTACACAACAGCCTTTCAGGCTGGCAGATTGGCCATCAGAGCTATAGTTCCAATGAAGACCAATATCATAGTGGTCATATGCATCAGAATACCATTTAGCCCATACAGCATCTTAAAATATCAAAATATTAATTTATTAAATACAGATAACAAAGCATTAATGCATGTATGTGAGACCTGGTCCAAAACCTGTTGATAGAACTTAATAGAGTATTAGTATGGTTACTGAATCCATTTCAAGAGCCACTGGGCAAGAATTGAATGTGCAGTAAGTTATCAAGGATAGTGCAGCATCTTAGGATGATACAACAATGTTCTGGGAGTGAAGTGTCAAGTCCAGTAGCTGGAGCAGAGGCTTGACAGCTAGGGGCAAGTTACCAAGGGGGAGACAAGCAACAAATTGATTGGGAATGGAAGATCTGGCTGGAGTGAGGCTCAACAGTAAGGAGATGGTCCAGAAGGATATGGTTGATGGGAGATTGATAGATGAGAGAGATCCAAGCCAATATAGATGAGTTATGACAGATATAATTGAGGAGGATTGAATCCAGTATGTAGAAGATACTTAGATAAGATATAAGATAATTGACCAAAGATTAAAAGAGAAAATATAAGTGTAGTTAGTCTCTATGAATGTGTATGGTTTTTATAGTAAATGTGGCTAGGCAATATTTAGGGATTTAAAGGGAGACAAGTGGGCCACTCAGTATCTAAGTGGGATGATAATATATGGAAGGTATGTGGTAGTTAAGGACATAAGTGACTTGGCAAGATTTACTGGTATGCATGTATTGGTAACTTGTGTGGGCAATTCTAAGGTCATATGTAATACCCTTGGCTAGGGTGTGGGGTGCAATCATGTCTGGAATGATGGGGGTGACCCATATGAACTGTAGTTGCAGAGTATGGATGGTAGCAGGGTTGGTTGAGGGTGACCTGTATGGACAGGGCTTAGTAATTTATTGTAGTAGAGAGTATTGGTCCAGGGCTGGAATTGTCCAACCAGCCAGCCTTGGTAAAGTTGGTAAGTGTGGATGAGGCTTGACATGATGCTGGAACATATGGAGAGGATAGATAGGGCAGATTAGAAGGGAGAATTGGTAGGGTCATGTCAATGTACCAATGATTTCACTATTTGTCATACTCCAAACATCAAGATCACTCTGGGCATTAATGGTAGGGGCTGCTAAATGTTATCTATGCTTGATAGGTGAAACAATAGCAGGTGGAGGAGAAGTTGAATGCATGGTGGAGATAGCATGTTCATCTTCAAAGAATGTGGATGGAATATTCTCAAATCTTTCACCAGGGGAGCTATGAGGAGGTGAAGCAGAAGGAAGATTTTCAGTCTGTTTAGGGCCTCATTTATGACCCTGAGGGGGATTTGTGGCAGTGGCACCTTGTTCTCAACCTTTTGGAGGCATTGGATGAGAAGGGATTAAAGGCAGCAAGCTCAAATGTTGCAGCAGCTCAATTATTGGTTCAGATACACACAAGTAGCCTAAATTAGAATGCCATGTGTAAAAATAACCTATTTACCTGCAGGTGACCCATGGCACCTGCACATGTTTACCTGTACCCACAGATAACATGCAAATAGCTGCAAGATGGATATTTACCCATGTTTGCCAAATCTGTGTTTGTTCCTACATCAGGGTAATCAGAATCTGATTCCCATAGCAGTGCACAAGGGCTGCATGCATAATTCAGGAAGAACAGTGAAAATTCTGTTTCAACCATAGTTTTCCACCAGACTTTGCTTCTCAGGAAGTCAAGGGCCTTACAAGAACCAGTGCTTTATGCTCCCCATGAGTTCTGTTGAAGTTTGGGTGGAGTCCTGATGGAGTCCAGGTACTGGGGTGGAGTCCAGGTGGAGTTTAGATGGGGTCTAGTGTTAAGTGCTGTGCTGGAGATAGGCTGACTTAGGGGTGGAGATGTCAGATAGCAAGGGCGGAGTATGGGGACTGATTGCCTTGAGGCAAACTAGGGACTTCGGCTTCAGCTTATGTGCTGTGCCCCTTTCCACTAATGGTCCCTGGATTTCCAAATGACAAGAGCAAACTAAGACAGAACCCAAGGTGGAGTTCTGAATGACGAAGAGGACTCCCTGCAGGAGTTCTACTGGGTGTGCAGAGTTGGTGATAACTCAAGGCGGAGTAATTTGGCAGACTAGGTTGATATTCAAACTAAGGTTACATAGTGAAGTAAGTAGGTTTAAATACTAGAAGTCCACAGACAAGTAACTGCAGAGTGGAGACGAGTAACACAGAGTACTAGATATGAAATATGAAACATGTATGAGACTTGAAGCAGACTGTGTAATTGTAACTAAAGGAAATAGATATAAATCAAAAGATAAATGGAAATAGATAATAGATAATCGAGATTTCAACAGAAACCCGCAAGACACATGTGGTGAATGGAGCCAGGAAGTGTGGAGTTGTATGTGAACGGTGTGGAGTTTGAGTCGTTGAGGCATGGGCATAACATCTAGATGGGGTCCAGGTGAGGTCCAAGTACTCAGGTAAACTCCATCTAGAATTGATGTATTCAGATAAAATAACATTCATATACATACAAATAGAAATAATAATAAAATCAAATAAAGCTAGATAAGTCCAAACAGAAACAAATAAAAAGAGTGATCTTCTATCCAATATATAGTGCATTAAGATCAATAAACTTGAAAGAAGGTATAAAGCTAAATTAGAAGGAAAAAGATAAAAATTGAGTGAGAGATGCAAAGTTTGATGAAGTTATATGTAATAAAAGATTGATGACAAACCAAATATACAAATAACTTTTTATCACAAGCAGCAAAAATTCATAGGATGAGTAAAACAAATAATAGTTTTATCATATAAGCATGTGCAAAGATGCACAAACAAATTTTTATTTTGCATTTGAATTATAATTCACAATTTTTGAGCAAGACAGTTCTTGTTTGTTTGTATTTGTTTGTCTGATGAGTAATTTACTGGACTTTGGAAGAGCAGAATTTTTAAATTGTGTAACTAATATACAAATATAGCACAAACAGAAATAAATTTTTGATTTTTCCATGTGTATATATTGCTACAGTATATTAAAGGTCAGAATGGTATCAATAAAGTGATGTTAACAAATCTAAAAACTTGTGATTTGGTCAGTATTTTGTGATTTGCAAGTGCAATTCTTATCCAATTTCAACACAACAAACAATGGCATGTTTCTATTAACAACTGCTACAATCTAAGATATTACTAAATATATACAAATATTTGCATTTATCCTTTGATTTCTTGTATTTTCTTGATTATATTGCTGCAGTAATGAATACTATTGATCAAAACAGCTTGTATTTGTACATGTTACAATTATCTGGTTCTATTTGGCTTTCTTAATTTCCCCTGATTTACTGATTTAATGTGAATTTCTACTATTTTTATTTATAGCTTGATTTATCTTATCTCATTTATTTATTTTAACCATTTATTTTGAATTTTTGTGTAATATATTTACAGTTTTGATCAAAGTCACTCTTATTGATACCAATTTAGACTTGTTTATAAATTTTCATTATTTTATTTTATTTATTCTGAATTTTCCACTTTTATAATCAGAGTAATGCCCAAAGCAGTGCTTTTTTATATCTATTTGTACTTGTCTGGTTTTATTTGGTTTCTACCTTTTTTTCCCAAAATTTTACACATTTTTTTTAATGATTTTTATTTAATCCTTAATATACGGTATATCAATATAGTTAAGCTGTAGTTAAGCTGAAGTTCACCTGAACTCTGGGGACTGTGGGAGGAGGCTCCACCAGGTAGTCCTGGCTGAGTCCGGCATTGTGAGCATATTAATAGGACCACACCAGGACCAGATCTGGACTCGCCCTGGACTCAACCTGGATTTTACTATAGTCTACAGCGGGTGTAAAGGGTGGACTCCATCCAGACTCCACCTGGAGTCCAACAGGAATCATGGGGGAGTTAAAGCCCTCGCCACAACTGACATTTGACGCTAGAGATGAAATAAGAACGATGGAGAGGGCCATCGCAGTTTCCGTTTTCCAAGTGCTATTTAAGAAGCTGCGGGCGGGAGGTGGATGAGGCGCATCAAGTACAACGGAATAAAGTTGGATGGTATACGAAAACTATTTTGATGTCGTCGTGTAGCTTTGAAATGGGTTCATTCGACTATACTACTTATTACACATGAGCATTCCAAATAGACCATTGTTTAAATAACGAAAGATCTGCATTCGTCACCCTCACCTTGGATATGGCATGCTTCCAGCTCCCAGGATGCTTCGCGGATATCGATTGAACCAGTATGTAAGACTACGGTCGTGAGTGAAGGTACGTAAACAGAATGCGTAATCTGAGGTTTGAACCTACAATACTAGAATAGAACAACACGAAACCACACACTCAGCTTCCATGGGATCGGATGACGGACTAGGGTGGACTCGTGAACGAGTATTTATGGTTCGGGTGCCCTGATGTGCACAGCAGGCTTTTGAAACTGACGAACTAAGAAGCAAGAGGAAGAGACGTTACCAGAAGCAATATGGAAGAGGGAGGAGAACGAGAGGGTGGCAGAGAGGCAAAGCGGTAGCCCGTATTCGAGGATCCACATCGAAGATACTGGGGGCGTGGATGGGAACGGTCGTTATGTTCGCGGATAGACGGAGGACCGACGGGAAGGAAAGCGAGAAACGTGCACTCAACGGCGAGCCGGGATAGCTGGAGAAACGCGAGTTAGCTTCAGTTTGATGGGAGGTAGAGGTAGACAATGGAAGGAGAGATGAATAGAGTAGCAAAGGCGGGAGTAGGCGGGCGAGAAGGGAGGAAACTGTACTCGCCGTTATACGAAGTCCTAATGCCTATCCATCAGCTTGGTTGCCTTGCTATACAGTGTGCAAATCACTAAAGGCGACGCGGTTTGTACAATGCATTCAGGCTACAGCATGGATGCTAATAGGTAAGTGTGAGATTCTTTGAGGCTGTATTGACTATACTGAGGCGTAAAGTGCTGAGCTATTTCACGATCAGGTACGGGCGTATATACTCACATACTGACTATATCCTCGCACGTCAGCTACACCCTCTGTAGATCACTGGATTTCCGCCATGGATGCCAAGTGCATCCGGGTTGATACATGTTGACTTGGACTGGACACGACAAACAGTATATTGACTTGGGCAGTTGGGAGAGGGTCAGGTTGACTTGGGAGAAGATGGCGGAGCGCTGAAGAAATGGCCGGACGAACAACAGCATCTATCACGCGGTAGACATAGCTTTAAAGACCTGACTATCGAAACCAACTTTCCTCCATCGAGACGGGCGTTCATTCCAAAGTTCCGCTATCACTACCCTATGTCTCTCTTTGGGACGATATAAGGCTTCTACATGACACATCATGCCAGTGGACTCCTGGTGTCCGTGTGTTTTGGATGAGCGTCGGCTGCGAATGCTCGGTACGTGTCGATTTAAGCGGGAAGGACGTTAAGCCGAGAGGGAGAGCATTGAATTGTAATAGGCCCAGTCAGCTTGGGGGAGTAAGAAACTGCTCTGCGATGAAGGAAAGCGCTCCGTGACGTAGGCGTAAAATGTTATACAATCGAGGTGGTACAGGGAGTCCTCTTGCAGGTTATGCGTGCGACTTTGAAAAGTTAGTCAGCGTGTTTCAAGACGTCCTGGACCCTGGTGGCCGTGAGTCACTGTATGAACGGCACTTGATGATAAGGAACCTTTAAGTTGTCTGTGTCCCCTCCACGACAAGTCACGGCTGATGTTGTCGGTTGGACCAGCACAGGTCCTACACCCAAGCACTTCCAGTTGGGGTTGAAAGATTCCCGTGGATGCTATGCAAAGAAAAGACGGCAGGAGGTGGCGGACGATGATGCTGTTATGTGAACGAATAAGCTGATGTGCGAGATATCCAGTCAAATAGGGAGCTTGCTACCCTTCACGGCCCGTCCGCCTTTATCAACGATCTGTCTTGAAATTGCGCCCCTTCAATTTTGTTCTATGAAGAGAAGCCGCCATAGCCTACAGGTCCTACCAGCCACCCGTCATTGCCGCTCCTATTGCCTCCACTGACTATCCACATACACACGCCGACACTCGTCCGCCTGAACATGATGTTCGGTTGCTTTGGGGTTTAGTTATTGGCCGAGAACGCTCGGAAGATGTGCGTGAGGGAGGTGTGCGTGGAAGGAGAGGTGTTGATTGGGAAGAGATGAGGAGCAGAAGTGATTGGAAACGTATCCAAGAGTCTGAGCCATCGTCTCTACTTCCCAGATTCGATCCAATTCTTAGGAATGAGATCCACGCACTGGAGATGGGATGCATCAAATACCGTTCAACCATGAAGAGAAGTGCTCACTGATCCTTCACTGAATATGCAGGTCTGTCGAGTCCACAGGTGATGAGGTGGTCTGCATCAATGGGCAACAGAGGTATCACATAAGGGTGGAAGAGTTGATGGAGAAGAGATAGGCTGGAGATGTTGAGGGAGGACATAGACCGTTATTCTTTGCAAAGTGGTGCGAGGGTGTCTCGAACATGGGACAGCTGGCAAGTGGCGGGACGACTGCGACGGAGGCTCTGATGGGATAGGAGAGGGATTGGCGTTTAATGAAGTCCCGATGCGGCGAGGGAACGAGGCTTCTACACAGTTGTCAGTGAGGAGCGTGAAAACGGTAGTAGGACATACCAAAGCAAAGAGCTGACCCTCAAACCGCTACATAAGCGGGATCCTTCAAATTCCCGGCCATCCTACAATCAAAGAGGGGAGAGTCACAGGACGATAATACACGTCAGATACGCCATGAGTTCTGTGAGGAAGGATTAGAACGGGATGATGACACAGGATATGCCTGGAGGGGTGGGCGAGTGGGCCTCCTCATCTTCGGCAATAGCCTACGGACTCAAGACTAGAGAGCTCAAGGAGGCGAAAGTAACATGATACTCGTTGATGATCAATCGATGCGTTACGTCGCCACGTGCTAATGCCGGGATTCGGCAACTTGGTGGAGCTTGATCGCCATCGACTTTCCCTTAAGTCCAGTGTGGCATCAGTAAGAGGTGTAAGGCTAAGTACGTCCATTGTCCACACTCCTAATAGTCAATGACCAATTGAATCAAAGACGAATCAAGGTATGGCTGTACACCAGGGATTGTTGATTCCAATTAGAAGACCAGCCAGAGATACTTAAGCTGAATCTGGCGAGACTGCTATTTAAGATCTAGGTGGGTTAGCTTCCTACTTGAGTTCTTTTGAACTCGTGACCAAACCCTCTGTGAAGAGAGGAAGCATATCCTCTATCGAGGGTTTGTTCACAGAGGGGGTAGACACGGGTTTAGGGTTCTATATAGGTTACATCTTTGTTCCCATCGTGGAAGTTGACAGGCTGTCGGTATCAGGACATATAAATCATGGAGCCTCTCGATGCTTCAAATCATCCTCACAGCTCATTACCTCATGTCTTTCTTCAAGAGTGCCTCTAGAATACTCGTTTGGAGCTCTTCACTTACTGACAATTCGAGTAAAATTACATACGACCGTAACCATCCACACTTGTTTGACCTTGTTTCAAACTCTAATTTCCTCCTCTAGATTACGGCGACGTCTTCAACGCTCAAATATCTAATTCTATTGTTGGGGGGAACGATAATAAGAACATAATAGATTCTTCATCGTTTTTACAGAGGGGTCAGTGAAATGATCTTAATACTTACAAGATCTACTCGCTTAGCACCTTCTTCTCCATTAGAAAGAACAGATTCAAAAAACGAAAGGCATGAGATGGAGGAGCATAAGAGCTAAAAAATTTAAGTTATATCCAAATATGATAAATTAGGCGATGATATCACAAAATATGCTAGCGCTACTGGGAACATAGCTGGTGCGACCATTATTTACTAATAGCTCGCTATGTTAATACTGACGTTCATACAAAATTGATGGTAGAGTATTAGGAGGCAATCTGTTTCTCAAGGGTGGACATGTGGGCAGGTAGTTAAGGAGGGAATAGACGGCAGAAGTGTCATAGATGCCGATAACACATACCATATCAACCACACCCAACTATATATGAATACATTATCGTGTTCTTGGGGCGCTACGAGTCGGAGCCGAGAAGCCAATCTCGTCCTCTAGGAAGCGCTAATGCTATCGGATTATCATCAGAAAAGGCATATATATGAATGTCCCGGGTATACACCGTACAAAATATCCTTACAACACTGTCTGATCTCTCGGTATATTTTGTCGTAGTTTCTACGTACTATATGGCAACTACAAGTGCAATAGTTTCGGGTAAGTGGCTATATAAACGATGTTCTAGAGTAGATTTAATGTTGTCGCGTCTCCACAGCTAAAAAGGCTTCCGGAAACCCAAAATTCGGTGAAAGCAGCACACCGAGCAATGTAAACAAGGCTGGAAGCGTAAATAACAGTAAGATTCGAACTCAAGAGGGTCATTATCAACATATTTCGTTTAACTATCACTTACATCATACAGCCACGGCCCATGGCACCAAACACTATGGAGATATCTTTAACAGCGATATCATGAACAGTTTTGTTGGTGGATACGATAATATCAATAGTATGTACAACGTTGGCTTCAAGCAAGGTGAAGGTGCTCCTGTTGCTGAAAATGAGGTTAGTAAAATCGATACTCTACAATATATTACGCATTTTAACCGTAGCTTCGCAATTTTTTATTGCTGTGTACAGGACACTCCCGAGTCAAGTACGTATAATCACCATGGTTTGTCCAATTGATTCACCTCACTCTCACCCACAGATCCTCCTCTTGCTACTGCCGGAGTTGACAGTTGCGGAGCTAATTTCATCCAGCCCGGCATTCATGAAGGCGACGTTTATCATGGCAAGATTACTAGATCTGCTGTGGGAGGCAGAAGAAATAAGACTACAATCCGCAACTAGTGGAGGCGCGAATGATACGATTTTGCTATGAGATACAGGTTTATTTACTCTTAGTGAAATGTTTAGCGTTTAACAAAGAGATAACTTGGGCTATGACTGTCACCTGGCCGCACTGGAGAAGGCCGTGGAAGGTCCCTGAGCTCTTAGCAGAGACTAAATCGCTAAATCGAGAGGTGTTTCAAACACATCTAGCGGTGCATCGGTTTAGACATTCCAAGAACTCTCTAATCCCGAAGAAAGGCGTTAAATCAGCGTCTGTGAAAGTGGAGAGAAGGCGTGGGGGTGAACTTCATCCGAGTGCCGATGTAAATTTACTGGCAGTGACGATGTCGGAAATTCACAGCGCCAATTTCTAGCACTTGAGCAGAACAGGTATTTGGCGCTAGAATGTACGATGTGATCGAATTAGTCCCAAAGCATGTATACACCATGCAGGAAGATAAGACACGATGAGAATCGACACAAAAAAAATACTTGTACGAAGTACATTCAAAATGCACCAGACGTTTTAGCGCTCTCTTCATTTTCGAGCTCCGCTCAGCTGGCACATGGCACAGGCCGCAGGCACACACAACAGCGGTGGAGTAGCTGGGATAGCTACTCAGGGTCGAAGCTATCTGGGAGAGGTCAAGAGTTCATTCAGACATTGGAAGATTTCAGTACGTAGGCGAGACAGACGTCGCCTTGTGGTGGATGTACAGAGAGAAGGGTATTCGGGCCGGCATGGCAAGTGATCGTATAGCGTAGACTTCATAGCATTCCATGTCGTAGACAGCAGAACGCAACGACGACCTCGAGCACGCGAGACGCTCCGAGACTCGCTTCTGACGTCTCCAGCGGGGACGAGACTGTATTAACGGGGAACATGTAATATGACCATTTTTGAAGCGAATTCTCTGAGATAACCCCAGCTACTTTGAAAGTTCAGATTGAGCTCATCATTCTCACAGCAGTAGTTTCTCAGAAGCCCCCAACACCTTAGAGTCAAAATTAATTATTTCCAGGCAGTAAAATCGCTATTAGACAGAATAACCCTTAATTAAATTCTGTGGGAACATATCCACATCAGCAAGTCGGCTGCATACTCTATAGTACTGCTCCTCATACAGGGGCGTATCTTCTAATATGACCTCACTTAAACCGTCGACAGGGGAAACTATTCATGTCGCAGCTTCGCATGTAAAGTTTCTACCAAATTAAAACCAACAATACGACGGGTGGTAAAGGTAAGCATCATGATAACTATCTTTCTGCGAATTTATCTATATTATTCGGCCATCAGTCAGGTGCTAGAGTCCACGACGGCAATAGCTTCTACAGCAACATAGTAAATAATTTTCCTCCCATTGCGTGTCAGAGGATATGATCTCGAACGGTAAATCAACATTCAAATACGATGGAGGCAACGGGACAAATGACTCGTCGTAGTGATATTGACGCTATACGTGTACATTCCCGACTACAACCTGACCATTTACACTCTCCTCGACTTTAGTTTCGCTGAAGTTGTTCCATTGACTTCAAGGCAGTCTGCAACTCGACCTTTAATTGTGAATAAAGACCCTCCGCGGTTTCATCTTCTAACAGTTTTATTAACTCCTTCATTCTATCCATGAGCTGAGAATTTGGCGTGATAGAGGACTCAATCTCCCTGAGTAGTGGTCCACTGATCTGTAGTTGTGTGGAAGTGCTCATCAGCAGTTTTGTCTCTATGTTGAAAAGGACAGCAGGTCGTCATGTGAAGATATGTTAAATAAAAAATTTAAACCGACCGTCTTTGGGCGCTGCCTCAAGTGAGTTGCTGTTGGCTCTTCCACCGACAGTTGCTTGCGATATTGTACCGTTAAAAGTATCGCCTCCTTCAAAACTGCTAGCCATCACTGAGTAGTAAGTGTTGTCAGTTACGATCAGAGGCTTGCAAACTATTTCTGGTGAGAGACATTACCTCCAGCTCTGGTTTCATGCACGGTGTAATTTCCACTAATATCATTGAGGTTGGACTTCGTTATGCTGTTAACCTGTGCTCCCTGAAAAAAAGGCATTGTGATGATAGTGGATATCAGAATGGAGACGTAGGGTAAAGAAGATGATCGAGTATAAAAAGACTTTCAGTGCACTCGATCCACAAGGCATATTTGGATTGGCACATCGGCAGTATCATCTCACCGAAACACCTTCGCACTGTCTGAGATTCAAGATAACAAACACATAACAATATCACTCTCTGGCCACACTGAAGAACACAAACAAAAGGCAAGCTTGTCGACGTTTATTATTAGCTATATGACATTTAGATTCCTATACAGTAAAGCTGTGTATTGTAAGCGTTTAAACTGATAAATGAGTTATCCTCTTTGGTACTCCTCAAGAAGTAGAAAGCGAAGATATCCATTGCCCACAGCGCTTGTTAGTACCTCGGTTTAGCCATTCCTAAGGGAAACGTGTTGAATCAGCCTCTACTATTAAACTCCCAGCGCCAATATAATTTTTGAGTTACTACGTTATTGATAAGCTATCGATCCCAACGCCAGTATGCTGTCGATTCAGCACTTTCGAATGAAAGAGCTATTCTGGAACTCTACCTGAACCTTGAGACGCACGATGTCGTTATGTTATTGACGCTGGCGGAATATACCGCACGAAGGTAAGAATACCACGGCAGGCCATATGGTCGTTTTGATATATCAAAGCACTGTAATTAGCATACAAAATTGATATATAAATGCCTGTAGCACAGATGGCTCCTGATATATCAGAGCTCAGCTAAAAATACCTCAGTTCACTGGCTGATGAACTGCTTATAAATCACTCGGTAGAACAGCTGCGAGATCTACGGCTTGATGATCGAGATCAGGATCTCATAGATGTTACTTCTGTAATTTAAATGCGGCATCCTGCAGTGTGTTTACAATTGGCTTCTCATCTAATCTAATATCCGAAAATTTTTAACTCCGCGCAACCAGAAAGCTTCAGTACTTCCCAAATAATGACCTTCAAGGCCAAAATTTGAGGCGGATTTAAAGGTTTCAGTTCTATAATCTCAATAATCCAATTTAATCTGTATAGATAGCTCTAAATCATTTGTTGCAATCAGTTGCAAGCAGAAAGCTTCGGTGATAGTGCTTACAATCGATCAAAATCGTGCTCGGAAACTGCCGACAAACCGATACTGAAACCGTGCAGAATGCCGCAACACTTTTAAGAGACTTTAGACATAATTTATAGTACAAAGCATTCCTTTTTATTAAATATATGTGATCTCATAAGGTAATATGTTATATTTAGTAAGTTATTTTGCAATAAACAATGCAGAAATAATAAAAGTCTGACGATGGATTAAAAGTCTTACAATCTATGAGTTGCACTTACACAATGACATTACTGCCTCACTGGGCCTCACCAGTGCCTTTGACCATTTCTAAATATGTAATTCCACAAGTCAAAAAAACTCCGGAGTCTCTTCATCAGGAATGTATTTAATAATGGGGTTACACAGCAAACAGTACTAATGCTGTGATAGAAATATCATGTTTCTTTTTCTTTTTCATTTCATTTTTTTTTTCAATTCTTCTTTATTGCCTGTAGCAGCGGACAATATGTTGTAATGGTGCTTACATATACTTATGCTACTTATGTAGAACTACTATGTATTATATGTGGGGCATGCAATATTATGTGGTTATGTTGTGGGAGAGGAGTCAGGAGATGTTTATGAACCGGAGTCTCAAGATGCCAGAAGTGAGGTTCTGTGAGCCATAAGATAGAGAAGGGGTGGTAAGTGCAGGGTTGGGTTGGAGTGGCGCTAAAGCCTAAATGTTGAACTAAATAGTGCGGCACGCCGTACTAATGTTGCGGCGCTGAAAATGTAGTCCTAAAGATTGATACCGGGGTAATTGAGGCTGTACTAGTCTTACTTTAGCAGTATTATAATACTGTATTTACTGTAGAGAATAGTCTTCACTGGCTGTAATTGAAGGAGAATGTATGCAGCTTTCGCATTATGTTTTATTGCTAAAAATAACTTTGATGCCAACATAACATTTAGGATTGCGCTCCACGTGTAAAAATAGGCCCGAAGAAGTTGATGATCAATTTACATATATATATAGCATCATCCTTACCCATTCTGTTGCTGAATTCATCTCCCAAATCAATATAAGTATTGATATATCAGCCTGACAGCATCTAGTGAAAAATCACTGTAACGTTGAACTATCATCACTACAGATTAAGTTAAGAACGAATGTAAAAATGCGTTTACATTCCCTTCCTGAGCGATTGTGCTCCACATTTATAAATAGCGGACCTTTGCTTCTCTTGCTTGGCGCAGCTGGGCAGAAGCCGTGACAGTTGTCACGTACTGTAATTAGAGAGCATTTATATATCAGAGTGACCATCTGTGCTACAAGCATTTATATATTAATTTCGAACGCTAATTACAGATATTGATATATCAGCCTGACCACGTCTAGTGACCACGGTAACTAGTCATAGCAACAATGTATGTTCTTCAAGTTGGCACCTAATAATGTCAACTCGATAGAGCGGCACCGTGGTGAGGATAGTACTTTGGGGCATTTCCGAAGACAGGAACATGATTAGAGTCCAAACGGTTATTCAGTTATATCATGTTAGAGAGAATACTTTTCAAGATGGAACGGGAAAGATTTCGGAAGCCCAAGCATGCGATGTCCTCATGTAGTACACGCCTCTTCTCCTTGCAAGTACTTCACCGCAATCTTATAAATGAGGAAGGCTGAAGGCGCTTCATATCCATGGTGCCCGGACTTCTTCAGAACGCTTGAGTTGACTAGTTATACATATCTCCGCTCTAAACTACTGGCCCCTGGGCGCATGTAGGCACACTATTTTTGTGTGGTAAGACTTCCAGCTCAGAACGGTGGTCCTACATCCTTATGCATCTTCGGCGATGTTAGAGTGTTATATGGGCGCTCTGGAACCTACGAGGTCATTCATTTAACATTGACGTGTGATTAGTTTTATGGCCAAGATACGACCGAGAGATGAATGTCCAAAAATATTGATTTAAGCCCCGTCGGTGTCAACAACAAAATACGCGCTAATGAATGCCAGGGTAGATAAAACCAGTGGCATAACATTTAGCGGATACAAAATTTCCCTCAAGGTTGCTGAACGAGAGGGCCAGCGTCGTTTTCTATATGCGAGACAGTTGTAAGTCGTAGCAGTGAATTACATGCGCCTAGAGCTGAAGTTAAAACTATAATATACAAGCACGCAATTCATTTCAGGCCCACCGTCACCACTCTTCAGCAGCGTCAAGCATATCACAAGCTCAGTAATATTAGATGTAACGTATTTGAATTAATAGAAGTATAGAGATAATTAGTATGGAATCTCCAGTGAATACACCATTTTTTCTTAGAAACTCCTGACTATCCATGATAATACTTACGTTATAATAAAGAGAGTCCTTTCCACCAATTTTGCAGACTCCAAGTGGGAACTCAGCATAAACGCGGCAGGCACCTGTTTTTAATTAATTGTGCAGCTACTTGCAGCGATCTGGCGATAGTAAATGGGCTACTTTTTCATCTCAAATGTCCTTAATATGAATGTCATATACTCGAATAGACCATCTCTTGTAGCAATCGACCATGCTGTCATGCTCGCTCCCAGGTATGCATAGGAGGCATTGTCAAAAAAACACAGAATACATAGAATATGCCCTTCAAGCTGAGCTATATGCAATGGGTAGTGTGTGGTGGGTGGGATACTACAACCTTTTCGTTACTGCCGTCTTCGCTAGAAGTAAGACTAACAGTACCCCTGCAGAATATATTATATTCTTTGTATGGCGGAGCTGATTCTGCGCGGAATGGAGTGCAATCTCCTTGTTCTTGAGCTCTTGTTTAGAATAGTCGAGTTTTATTTTGGTATCTTCTAACTCTCTCTCCAATCTGGAACATTTTTCAGATGTTGACTCTTTCCTCTCTAGCCATAATGAACATTAGACTCCGAGCACAAAAATAGTTGGAAGTGAGCATTATCCTCACCTTCATTGATAATACTATTACTATTCCCTCTTCCCCCGACAGTAGAATGAGAGATATAGCCATTAAAAGTATCGCCATAGTCAACTGAGTCATCGAAATATGAATCTACGTGGCAGTGAAAAAACGATTCATAGTAAATTAAATACACCTTACTATCATATGTCATTTCATTGCCTGAAATGTCATTGAAGGAGGAATTGTGGATATTTGAACTTTGGGAATCGGAGAAGACAGGCATTGGCTACTCTTCTGAAAAGCAGTAAGGAGCGAGGAGGGATTATGTGCAATTACGTAGCGTTAAAGGCGTGCAAGTAGCCGAAGTTGATACTTGAACCGTCACTGCCCTTCTGTCACAACACTATGAAAGCCTGAGTTGCAGCACGACAGTCAGCCACGACATTTACACGATATGCTTCCAGGGAACAGCACAAGACGGCGTAGAATGCGATGGCTGAGGTATCACAATCGGAACATAACTCGGCTCGAAGATGGAAAGTTAGACACCGATTGCACCCTGGCCGAATTATAGAGACATTTTGTGGGACGACAAGTATGTTTCGATATCCTCGAGTCCAGAATGTAATGATTCTAACCATACAGGATTCGGGTGGCGTACAAATCGTCGGGGTCGGGGGTGGAGACCATCGATCTGTTGGCAAGAGCGCCAGCGCACACCAGACGGCCAGAGGCAACACATTTAAACCCAATACCGATCGCGCTCCTCTCCAGATATGATCAGACCTACTCATGTAGTGAACATGTTCGATTAGGCCACAAAACCTGCTCAATTCCGCTTCTTGGAAGCGATCGCCGAACCCATGTCGAACGAACTCCTGCCCCAGCGACGACGTTTAGACATCAAAGTGAGCATGGATGAACATACGATATAAGACGACGTACACTCGGTTCAAGACGTGGAACCTTGCCGAGAAGGACGAACGCTTCAGAACTTGAAGAGCTCTTGATTTTCGATACAGAGAGTGAGGAGATGCAAACGAATAGTCAACAGTGGTGAGTGCCTCCATACGATAAGAGTACTGAACACTAGTGACCATTGCGTTTTAAAAGTAACGATTGAGTACGCTGCAGCACAGTTGATGAAAAGACGTCTCAACAGACTCGATGCTAGTGACACAGAGCACCTCGTACACCAGTGACGTAGGAAGATCTCAACACCAATATTGGAGATAGGTTTCGATGCCGATGGCTGAGCCCACGAAGGTCCTAACAGCGCTCACCAACAGGAAGACTCGACAACAGCGAGGAGAACGCTCCCTCGACACTGCTAGCGGGCTCAGAAAGGCTCAGGACGACAGCAAACCTGAGTACGTCGTCGAACGAAGGCACCACAGTCCCGTCAGATAGATACTCTGCCATGAGCTGGGAGTGAGCTAGCACGAATCTCAATCACACGTACCCTAGTCTCAGTTTCTACCCCTACCATTCCACAGACATTCTTCGCTGGTCTGAGGGCGTTCATCCCATCTTCCACCAAAAGGAACACGAACTGTTCCCACAAGACAGCATCTCTTTGTTCGGTACCAATGAGCCGTATAGACTGGCTTCTTTGATTGTTCAGGCTTGACAGGGAACGGGATGAGAAGTCCAATGTATTGGAAGGTGTCGGCAAGGATGATGGATGTTTGACAACGGTGGGGACGAGAAGGAAGCGCTGGAGCCTCAGTGGCAGAGATACCCTCAGTGAGCGGAGGAGGTTCCATGGAAGCGAAGGAGATCAACTGAAGTGACTTTAGGAGGCTCTTGAGGCACAACAAGCATGCCGCCATGACACAAGCACGAGCTGGCAACAACTAGTGACCGGGAGAAGGGAGGGAGCCGGCCACAGCGAAGACTTGTTGACGATATGGGTTGCCTTCAGCGACGTCGAGGATGTCGAGGTTCCGCCCACACTTGCTGACCGGACGATCGTCTTCTCTTCAATGCCGTAAAGTCAAGGTAGTGAATGTCTGAAGCTAATTAGCTGCAACAGGAGTGTAATGTTCATCCTTTTAAACCATCTCGGGCCCTTCACACCGACCAGGCGTAAATAAGCGAACGTGTCAAGGAATACTCTCTCTCACAGCTAAGCCAACTCGTAAGCCCTCTTGTTGCTTTGTATCTGCTATATTAGCAGTCGCAGCACACTGGTCTTATAGCTGGAGGGCTAACATCACTGCACAGAGCTTGTCAGTTGGGTTGAGCCCCGTATGCAGTGGCAAGACGTTGAGCATTCTATTTGTATATCGTCCGCTTTCCCGTACAAAACACAGAGTTAAATGAGGATATAGGAACTGTTAAGAATTCTGTTAGATAGAAGTTTTGAACACGGGAAGTACTGGCGGTCAACATGAAGACTGACTTTTGGGGTAATTGTGTCATGATCAGAACAGCTCGTGGCAGCGACTGTGACCGCGACATTATTAAAAAATAAGACATTTACGAGACATCCTGTCCATATCCTATGTCATCGTTTATTTCACGTCTACGACTGGAACAGTTGAGAATACTTCCTGTCTCACCCCAGAAAAGACAGGGACTGGAATAGTATTCACTTTACATGTTATATTTAAATAACTCAACCATGATTCTTTAGACATTATTTTGAAGGTAAACCTGGAGGCTCGACAGTAGAATGGATATCAATGTATGAACAATGTAGGAAACGTGGATCTCAGTATTACAATTTTCTAATTACAATTTTTTTGACCTTATCTCTAGAAGGCATGCGATTATCAAATGAAATTTAATTCCGTGCAGCAGCTGTTCGAAGATCATTTAAAGTGGTACTGAAGACGGCAAGATAAGTTCGTACCATTATCACTATTTTTTCCATGATGAATAGCGTTTGTGTTGTTTCTCCCACCTACAAAGCAGCCGTTGTACGTGCCGTGAAATGTATCGCCTTGATTAAGAGTATGGGGGAGGCCTGTAATCAATTACAGCGGTGAATAAGGCGGAAAGAGGATGGTGCAGGATATTGATCACTGGGAATACCCACCCTTCTGTCCGAGATTCTTCGTTCCTAGACTGCCGCTGGCGGGGCGCAGGAAACCCTTCTAAAAATAGTTTCAACAGCTTTTAACAATTGTCTGGAGGTCGTAAGACGTACTACTGTCACCCTCTTGATTGTTATATTGGCTCATGATAAAAGATTGAACGTATAATCAAGAATCGCTGTAGAGAGATGATATAGCGCTGCGATTCTGTAGGTTATCAGTTTTATAGCTTATCAAGGACCGACAAATGCTATACAACAGCACTAGTCTTCTGACCGCTTAGGTGTTAATCGAAGTATTCGTTAACGCCTGTCGCTCTATCAGGGATTTCTTAGACACCCTTGTTGGCCATACTATTAGATCCAATCGAGGACACTAGCCGAAAACAAGTCGCCATTCTCATGTCATTCAAATTCTGTTATAAGGTGCTGATTACTACCGCCCGGACATCAGCGAAGACGTTGCACAAAAAGCTCAAGGCGCTCCTGAGGAGATGACAAATACGCTGTAGCGCGTCTCTTCAGACGCTCATTGCCTCCTATCTCCTTAGGTTTACTTGGAGATTACATACCCTGTTAAAATAGAACTCGCGGACTAACAGCTGCTTTTTTCCATTCGATACCTGACTCCACGTAGCAAAGCCCGCTGATACCGTGATTCCTTTTATAAAATTTACCTAGTGGGCGAGACACGAAATGTATGAACACAGTAGCCATGAGATCTTGACAATGCTGGGTCTATCCCATCCGAAATGCCAATAAAATTGTATGCCAAGTTCTTGATCTCCCATTCTTGCCACTGCTTTACTCAGTCCGTGAGTTTCCAAGCAGCACTTTTAAATCCGTGACACAGAATACAACACTTAATAGGAGAAGACGTTCGTTCCTAGTTCTGTGTGATTCGTTAAGTGTTTCTTTATACACTTCCACCACTTCGTCAATAATTTCCTGCTCAAGTACTTCCCTCTTAGTGAATCTTCAAGACTCTTGGAGGCATCGCCCAATTCTCTAAAATCGCTTGCATCTAAAATAAATAAATATTAGTACATGGTCGCATAAGCTATGATACTATGTGTGTTACCTGAACGTAGATATGTTGGTTGGATGATGATGAGGTTGCGTTTGTCTCTACCACCAACTATGGAGTTGTAGATAGATCCGTTGAAGGTGTCTCCATAATGAACTGAATCGTCGGTCTGGACCCTATCTGTTTCCCAAGGCGGGATAGTTGAGTATAAGAACATGAATGGCATGGTTTGTAGCAGGTCCTTACTATTGTAATCGCCAGCGATGTCGGTAAAGGATGAATTTTGGGTACATATACCGGTGGTGTTCTCGAAAAATGGCATAGTATCTTGATGACGAAAGCCTACTATGAGCAAGCTGAATAAGACTGGAGCTATAAATACCTGCGGACGTCTCACAGGCGCTTGAAGTGGACGCGCTTAAAGTTGAATGCGCTTAAAGTTGAATGTTAGCGCCCGCCGGCGTCTGACCAGTAGACATACAAAACAGCCTTTAAGTCTTAAATGGGTGTCATAATCTTCAAGGTAGGCTCGCTCAATGTAGTACCTGGAGGGATAGAGAGAGAGAGAAAGAGCGGACAGATAGGGGCAACAATGGCCGTAGTTCCAGACGCGAGTGTCCAGAAGCCAGAAGAGACGTAAAAAAAGAAACCCTCAGTGATATGGCGTCAAGAGCTTGATGATCAGGTAGTAGCATAGCCATCATGATGTAAATAGTCGACGATAGGTAAACTTAGCGTTACCCGGCCGAGGGATAATCCAGACATTGATAACGGTGTCAAAGACTAGGTGTGTTCATTGCGATGGTCTATGAGATATAGCCTGAACTACAGCCTTCATAGCATTGGCAGGGATGACCTGGAAGAGCTGATTATCGCTTGTCAATCCTTACGATGAGAACGGAGTTAATCTGCAGACATATCCAGAGACAACGGATGGAAGGTCAGATGTGTCAATGAAACAAGGTGTAAATGGAGACGTTCTGCACTGAGCTCTTGGCTATACTAGGTCACCGGGATTATCAAACGGGATAGTCACCGAAGAGGGTGATAAGTAGCCAGGTACCAGCTCGTAGATGATAGAAATATTTATCAAGATAATTTATCCATCAGTTTTTAGAAATTTTCAAAACCATTACCTAGCATAGGAGCATCAGGGAAATGGTGTGTGTTTGATATTACCACATAGTGATGATAAATTGTTTGCAGCTATTTAACCAATGATAAGCATTTATCAATCTTTTCAATTTAAATTACGAGTCTTATGTAATAAGAATCGTTCTTTTAGGGTGATTTACTAGAGCATTTTGTCGCCATCAAAAGTGAGCGACAGTTGTACGTCAGCGGCATGCACTGCCACCTCGGCATCTCAAAAATCGCCTTTTATGGAGATATCACGTGATATTTAACATCAGTAAGATACGACCAGTTTCTTCAATTCATTTCTAAGTGTCTAATAATCTTTTGATCAGTCTATTGACTGTATTTATTTCTATGCTG
>JASFCX010000012.1:0-38451 GCA_036937015.1 Crucibulum parvulum | reverse complement strand
ATCGGCGGGGAAGTTGCCACCGAGAACAGTGGAGGTAAAGCTGCTTGCGTAGATAGAGATCGGTGCATCGAGGGTGTTGTAGGCAAGTTGTGAAGGGTCTTGCATTTTAGCTATAGGAGATGATGGGAGAGGAGGTGACAATGGTGATGATACGGCGTGTTCGACAACAGGATGCGATGTTGGAGAAGTAAGGATGGATGATTGGGAGACCGTCATTGCATACTCCCTCTCCTGCTGCTGCTCCATCTGTAATGTATCATGACTCCTCAACTTGAGCTCGGAGATCAGTGAGCTGGGATCCATGTCCATCGCATTCTCATGACCTTCATGGATCACTGATAGGGAAGGGAGCCTATAAAACTAGTTTAGGAATTGGGGAGATGGCGAACGCTGGGAGGTATTCTCCCTAACTGTGAGTGGCGGCTGTGATGAAGAACGAATGAACGTATCCCCTTGTGCGTACATGTAGGACCACAAGGGCTTAGGTGACAACTCTAGAGAAGGTGAAGGCGAAAGGAGCGAATGGATTGACATTGCTGAAGATGCCGATTTGAAGGGAGGGCGAGCATTGGGTCATAGAGTCGACGGCGAGCCGTGTGACATGTCAGGAGTGAAAGCTGCTTTGACAAGTGCGATAGAGACATGCAACATGCCCATAGATACTGCTGGCGAGACAGGCAACACCGTCTTTGTGGTAGGTGGAGAATGCTCCGAAGAAGAGTTTAATGAGGCTGTCGAGGTAGGTTCCGCCTGACCATCCCTTACCATATCCTCGGACACCTCTCCTCCACCAGCAGACGCATCTTCTATCCACTTGAATGGACTCCAGCTGTGCATGGGTGATTCCATCTGTGCAGCCGCAATAGCAGAACGGCTCGTCCCACAAGTACCCGAGGTTAGGATCGCAGGCGAACTCAATGAAAGCTTCGCAAATGAATCTAAAGGGGACGTCGTGGGTACTGTGACGATGCCAGGTGGTGGCAGCAGCATCTCTTGCTCTTCTAAACCAACGATCAATAGATATCCCAAACCAACAATCAAAGAATAACATACCTTTCGAACGGATCACAGCTCTCGATCCTGTCTGCATCATCCCGAGATCCGTCATTGCGACCCCATTCTCCGTGATATTTTGCACCCCAGCAGCTGCAGTATCCACAGCGCTAGATGCACCTTCCAGTGCTTTGGCCTCCTTATGGATCCACCGTTTACATAGCTTCGACGGCATCTCCTCCATCACCTCTGTCGTTACCTCAGCCTGCTCTGGGAGGTGCTCAATATGGATCCCATGTGGGGGATCAGGCAAATGCAGCTTGAATCGGGTTGATAACCCTAAGATTATCCTGTTCGGAGGTGAACAGGACCGATGATCTGTAGACACGTCAGACAAAAACGAAAGGAATAGAAAAACGTAAGCATACCTCGTATACGAGCACTGGGCTCGATAGTTCTGCCGTCATATCCACCTCAACTTCTGTCTCATCTCCATCAATATCCCTGCTTTCATCCTGTGAGTCCCATCCTACAGGAAGAAAATCTACATCAGTATCAATGATTGAAAATGATTAAGCAGACACATACGGTAAATCTCTACTACACGCGCCTTCCCCTTCCCCTTGTTCATTACATCCCGTTGCCTCTCCTTCCCATTTCTCTTAACCTTCGTATGCCCAACCTTACCCCGCCCACGTTCCTGTCCTCTCTCTTCGTCTCTCTCACGCCTCTCTGTCCACTCACCTCCACACATCTCAACACTCCCAATCCAACCCGAAAACGGCACCCTCTCCTGCATCCTAAACCCCCTCTCCACTCCAACCAACGACCCCAAATCCATGTGCCTCCATGACCCATTTGCAGCAGCGAGATTCGGCGTAGCCGAGTAAGTGTAATCTAACCCATCCAAATCCCAAAGCCCACCCATCGTCTCCCCATCCACCACCGCCGCTATCTGCATGATATCTATCTTTCGCTTGCGCTCTACATGCGCAAGTAGCAAAGCTTGATGAGAGAGTGTAGAGTATCCCCGTGAGCTGCTTGCGGAAGGGATATAGCTCGTAAGGATTGTTATTGGGTTGTACGTTGTATGGACCCGGGTGATGAGGGTACTGGTGATGGCGATATTCCGGGTGTGGATAGGAAGTGTCGTCGTAGTCTGTGTAGTAAAGGTCGTATTCGCGTTGGTGAGTGTTGTTGAAGTGCGGTTAGCAATTGTTCGGATAGCCAGAGTGGTCGTATCCATGGAAGGAGTTGGACAATCTGGATAAATATTTGAATATTTGTGATGTCGAGGAGGTGGATGTGGAGGTTGATGATTACGACGAGATTGGCATTCGGGATGTGTCGGTATTTCATTACGGTTCGCAGAGAGAAAGGAGACTATGTTGATGAGCATGTCAATAGAACTAATCAGCACTCAACCCAGATCTTAGCTTATGAAAAGTAAGGAGCACTTACGGGAACGAACGAGAGTTTTCCATGAGCGCAAGGAGATGACGAACCACATTCTCATAGTCCCACTTCCGACCGAGAACAACCTCTTTGTTGGGTTTAAGATCCTGAAGCGCAAAAATGCCAAACATAAGCTCATCTCCCGCATCCTCCTTTCTCTTCCTCGCATACTTGCGGTCCTCCATAGTTCCAGCCTCCTTCCCCTCCCTCCCTGTCTTCTTACACAAAACTGGCCTCAAAACCGCATTCGGCCGACACCCACTCCTCGCAAACTTAGCCTCGCTCCCAACCCTCCTTTCATCCAGGCCAGATCCAACGGAGGGCCCATAAACATGCACAAAAGGCTTCAGCATGCTCATATGCACGTATGCGTTCAGCGGGTCGAAGAGGTACACTGAGTTAGGCGGATACATGATGTATACTTCGCTATCAGGCTGGAGGAGGATACGGGAAAGGTGGTATGCAAGGCGTAGGTCTGGGGGTGGACCAGAAGGTGCATAGGAGTTGGGTGTGTAGCCGCTCCCGGGAGGAGCATTTTGATATGCGTTTGGGGAAGAGGGACGTGTGGGTCGACACAGACGGGTGTAATGGGCTGGGAGAATGGAGAGTACAATCGAGAAGCCATGGAGGGGGGTACTGAGCGCTGTAATACCTCTCCAACCTTTAGCATGTCGTCGAATTTTTGCACGAACATGGGGTCGCGAGACGAGATTGTGTATGATAGGGATGTACCCCACTGTCTAAGGCTCGGAGTCGATGTCGACGTGCTCGTCTTTGCCGCTGGGATGCTGCTGGGGCCCAACAATGTGTTGCTGCTGGTTATGATGAAGCTTCCGATGCGGCTGCGACACGGAGAATCTCCTCCTCTTCCCTCCGTCACCTTCAATCGCAGCAGCACTTCCCCTCCTCTTCTTTTCCACCCGCAGACTTCCTTTCATTCCCCTTTCACCTTCGCCCTCTCCCACTCTCTCCTCCGCCTTCCCTCTCTTTCCCTCGTCTAGCAACCTAATCCTTGCCTTCTGCAACCTCACTGCCCGCTCCCTATCCACCTCACGGGGTTGACGTTCCCAACACCATTCCTCCTTGGGTACTTCGCATTTGACGATATCAAAGCACGCTACGTAGCACCACCGCGAGCATGCACCGCAGGCGATGGAGAATCCATCATCGTAGGTGAGCCCACAGATGCATCAAATGGCGTCAGTAGACGAGTCGATGGTTATGCTAGTTGGTTTCTCTGGCGCTTAGTCTTCTCTTCCCCCTTCCTCCCCACCGGTGGTGCTCGTACCAGTAGCAGAACCTCTCCCTTGGGCCTCCTTCTTTCCTCCAGTGCCCTGTTTCATTTTTGTCGGCAGTCTTCTTCGTCTGCATACTTCCTAAGTTTGAACTTCCAGCCACCGTTCCTCCACCTTCACCTCCACTACCCATACCTGTTCCTAAACTGCCTAAGTCGAGCAATCTCAGCGCAGCCTCACCCGAATCATAATTTATCGCCCATTTGGGGTATACGATGGCAACGGTAGGCAGAGTGGCAAGTTCTTCAAGAGCTACTGCTCAGTCTTGTTCCTCGTCGAAGTTAGTGCACTCGAGGAAGTGGTAGTAGCAGTATTGTTGGAGTCGTTACTTGCCGCTTGGTTGATTGATGATGCAGCATTGAACGAGGGAGGGTTATCGACGAGGACAAGCTGCCTGAGCCTGGAGAACATCGTGGAGTACTACAACCCATCCGGTAAGTAAGAAATAAGAAGAGAGTGAATAGAAAAAAGACACACCTTTCGGTCCCAGTTTACAGCAGACACTCCTAGCGTCTCAGTCGTATAAACGGCTTGGGGGATGGTGTAATCTGCTTGTTTAACAGCGGAACGGCGGGGACAATGAAGGATGTAGCAATGCCACGGCGGTAGTTTGCGCGAAGGTTTGGCCGTGCAATGTAATGGTGCAGAGGGCAGGGAGTGTAATGAAGGTATGTACTGAATGATTTACTCTCTTGGTATTATCAAAGGTGCATCATTGAATGCTTTCGATGCTGTAAAAGTTGAGGTTGAGATTAAGGCGAACGGCATCTTCACTGGAGCACCGTCAAGCTGAATTTGAACGTAGGATGCAGACTACGCCCTACCTGCAGGGGAAGAGCTCAAGATATATACAATATCTGTAAGAATTATTTTCAGTAGGACTCCAAATTGATAGGGATGGATAATAGTAGACGTACCTCTTGAGTGAACGGTGACACAACTTTGCGAAGTTCTCAGTGCAAAGTCCCACCAATTGCCTGATCGGCTCCTAAGCTCCCAATTCATCAAGCATTCTTCAAGATACAATACAGCGTCATTTAGGGCGAGAGGCAGCAGTTAAGTATAGGAAAGAAATACGAAAAGCGAATCAAATGAGAAGCCAAGTGGGTGGTAACGACGAGCAAGGTATGTTTGGCACTGTTGCGAACGGTGAGCACGGGTGAGAAGACCCTAACCATAGAGCGGGGTTCCTAACTTTGTTGCCACCACTAGTTCTTCCCGTCCACCTCCCGGAACTCAGCATATTTAACTGGCTGGTCCCTGCCACTCACGTCTCAGTACGTACATGTGTCCTTTATGTTACAAGCTCTCGGTCATTTTTCACTATCAATTTTCTATGTTTCACGGTTCTATTCTCTCTGGTTTGATTGAATACTACTGAAGACAGCTGCTAACGACCTAAAAAAGACTACCTTCCCTGATTTTCCTCCCCACAAGTCGACATTCAACATCTTTTTGTACCTCTATCTCTGAAACGAATTCTACATGCTGGAGCTGGTGGTACAGGATAAGGATATTTCATGAGGATGGATTACCTTGGAGCGCCTGTGGCATTATCCCTTGAAGAATGGTTTGGCATTAGCGAGGACGGGAAGGAGGGCGTCTCAAGGGGTGAGGACACAAATTTATGAGTTGCTGGGAGGGCTGAGGATGTAAGTGGAGAAGCGATGAGACAGGGAGGGTGAGACTGGTGTTGGGACTTGGGAACGGGTTGAGCGGTTCCAAGTTCCAACCTCTATTCATCTTCAGCCTCGGGAGTGAGATGATTGCGGGTGCGTGTGATTGGGTCATATCTACCCTAGATTTGAATCACTGACTTCACCAAGCGCTCAAGGTGAGACAAGCTGCAACAAATATGGCGCAATCAGCAGCTTATCGATTGTCTGCTGCCTGGCTGTTCTCTTACCCCCCACATCCATCCGTTCTTCATTGTCTGCAAGGCATGGCCAGTCATGCAGATAATGAAGAATGGAGGCTAGTCGTCTTGCATGAACTGGCCATTCATGCAAGATCCTAGCTTCCCGTGCTCGATCTTCTTGCTGGTAACCTGTTCATCTATTCTGGACAAAACGGTACGTTGGACTCACATGCCTAACTGGGATGCTTCGCAATTCACAAGGTATCTCCCTTCATACCTTCATTATTTTCTAACGCTGTTCTGCTATAGATGATCCGCCAGCGCTTGACTTTCATGCTGGTAACCTACTCCTCTAATCTGGACGATTGGACCTGCTGGTACATCTGGCATAGTTCGCAATTCCCAAGGTATCTCCCTCCATGCCTCTATCACTTTATAATACCGTTCTTTTCTGGGTTACTCTCTGGAGCGCTGCAGGAGTTTTTGATTATGCGATCCACTGGTGAAACCTTGCCTGGCATGGCACCTGGGTGGTAAAAAGGAACTACACTGCCCTGGGATTGCAGCGCCGCGCAGGTGCGCTTCCTCATTGCTTCGGGCAGTGTCGGACAGTGTCAGACCTGGAGTTTGCAGCGCCGCGCAGGCTGCGCTTCTTCACCACTTTAGAAATCATGCTGGAAATGGAGGATCCACTGGAAGAGTGCACAAGGTATGCCTTTGCAGTTCTCTGTCTATGACTTCCTTTATAATTGCTACGCTGTAGTATATATATATACACCCTTATGTATTTAATAATATTTTATTTTTACTAACTCAACAATAAAAGGAGGGTTTATGCCTGTTGATAGTTCTAACCTTAACCTTAAAACGTGTACAAATACAAAATGACGAGTGTTCATTGAAAATATTGAAGTTATGTTGTCGATCAGGGAAGAGCTCAGTGATATCCCACAAACCCTGCATGCACCGTCTCCCACCCTCGACCAACATCCTCACGAACACCGCCCTCACATCCGCAGCATGCATGTCCATTGCATAGGCAGCCAACTACCCGCGCCAAGATGTCTGCCCAGTCTGCACAGCGATTGTCGGATCGGCTCTGTGTGCAAGGAGCTTGTCACACGTGGTGCATTCTTCGAAGTTGAGGAGAAAAGCAATCAATTCCGAGATAGAACATTTGGAAGTGGTGGTGGAGGGCCGCGAGAGAGGGAAGAAGCATTTGGTGATGACCCATCAGCATCTCCGTCAGTGGCGTAATTTCAATAACCCAGCACCCCATGGCGAGAAGGGGTCGAAGGGTATACTAATGGTGATGAGGATCCTGGAAAAGTAGGCATCGAAGCCCTCAATAACGTCGATATTGACGTTAATGGTGTTGCTGACCTGGATAGCGTTACTGGCTGATTGGACAAAGACACGGATAAGTCAGACACTGAGACGACCTCACTACCACCAGAAGCGAGGGATGTAGCTGCCAACGTAGGTGGTGCTGGTAACGGCGTTGGGAGTTTCGTTGCATTTGTGGGCTCTTCTGAAGGAACAGGATAGACTTCTGCACCAGTCAGATGAGCTGTGAATTGTGTCAACGGACTTTGGGGGCGGTATGAGGCGACACCAACGGGAGAAACCATTTCACAATGAAGCGGTAAGGGCGAACAAACAGCAGCACCTGCTGGTGTATAAAGTTATGAGATGAGAAAAATTGGAGCATGTTTGGAGAAACACATACCCCAAGCAGAATGTAGAGCTGCTGCTGACTCATGAGCTAGCTCACATCGAAGGAGGGGTGTTGCATCTGCTCCTACGCCAGGAGCCTAGAAATCTTGGCAGCTCACCTGGCTTCAAGTTGCCGTTGTTGTCAGTATTGGCTAGTACATATGTGGAGGATGTGGTAGCAGCTCTTGAGCATCATGTCCGAGCTTGACCTCTTGCTGTTGCTGTCATAGTTATTTTGAAGCATTGGGGGTAGTACCAATCGGAAGAGAAGAAGACGAAGGAAGAAATGTGGCCAATACGGTGGTCAATGATAACGAAGCACCGCGGGCATCACCAGGGTTACGATCCTCGGCGCTGTTATCGGTAACATCGAGCTCGGCATCACTGTGATCGTATGCAAGACTCTTGCCCCGCTTTCGCTTTCTTCCTCCCTTCCCCTTTATCTTCACTGCCGGTGCCCATTCTTCGTTGAAGTTGTCTACTTCCCCAGAATCCATACCCACTTCATCACTGCCCATATCCCATATCCGTCCTTCCTCTTGCTCGATATGTATATCCGCACTCACTGAACCACCAGTTGGGGACGCAGCTTTGATGGCGCTTGTAGTATGAGCGAGCTAGTGGGGTTGGAGGGTGGTAACAGACGCTCGACTCGCCCGACAGCGTAGCCTCAATGGCCTATCATTAAATGGCTGATGACAAGGTAGAAGCTGAGGTGAACGGATTGAATGTCGATATCGAAGCTATAGCCTCGATGATTCCTTGGTGGAACTCGAGAGATAGGGCAGTGGGTCCGCTGACAATACAGAGAGAGTTGGTGAAGCGTTTGTAGAGAAGGGCAAGGAAGAATCAGTTGTGCTCCATGTCGATACAGTTGAGAACTTGGCAGAAGCTAGCAGAAACCATTGGTTCGTGAGTGTTCCACTCAGCTTACAACACACGAGGAGAATTAGGATCAAGCTTGTTAACACAGTCAGTTGGCAACAATCAATCATGAATTATAAGAATCAGTGTATGTAAATTTCTTATAGATCGATAGAAGGGCCATAGCTAGACAAAGGGTAAAAGAGATCCATTCCCTGAAGGATTGAGTGTCAGAGTCGATAGTAAGTTTGTGGTCGATCTTCTCCCGTTCAGCAGTGCCAGCCTCCTCCACACCATCCCCTCCCAGCGACGATAGAAGTCGATACAGATGTTGTATGTGTAGGAGGCATAGCTTGCAGATGATTGAAGCTATTCAGAATCGTCCCAGGGCCGATAGAACCGGCAGAGCAGTGCCCAGATTGAACTGTACTGAGTGTACTGGGCATGAGAGGCGTAGGCGGGGATGGCGAGGAGAATGAGCGTCTCTTCCTGATCACGGGGGTTCCTGGCATTAGCGAGGTCGATACTGAAGGGCGAAGATGGCAACAAAGATGGGAAGACAGACAGGAGGGATGACTTTTGTGTGATAGTCATGTTTATTGAATTTGAGATAGGGGGTGTGCTGGTCGTTGTCGTCTTCGTGGTGTGAGGAGACTGGGTATAACTGCCGTCAAGGTCCAAAATGTTGGTGGGGAAGCAGTAGAAGACGCAGGAGAAGACAGCTGAAGGTGATGATATCGTGCTCCTTAGGGTCAGTGACAAAGTAGTAGGCGGAGGCAGAGGTCCAGAAACGGATGATGGAAAGGCTGGGATTTTCGCTCCATTCTCATTCCACTGGGTATTGTCGCAGACATTGGTGATGACCTGCTTGACGTTGGGGGCGACGAGGACTGTATCGATGTCAAAGCAGCTGTGGATGATGCCAGTGACTCCTTCCTCATTTCGCCCACCTTCGAGTTCCAACGGCTGACCGAGCTTCCAAGGCAAACAGAGTTCTCAGGCCTTTATAAGGACCTTCTGAGTCCCCGCTCAGCCGCTATCGATGAAAATGGATAGTCGATGAGAAGCGACTCAGTAGCATCCCATGCGTGGAGCTTGCGAAGCTCTGAGTTAGGGACAATGAGAGAGAAGAGGGTACGTAGGTGACGGCAGCTAATGAATAGCTGATGAGAAGCGATTTGGTGGTGTCCCAAGTGCAGAGTTTGTGAAGCTCTGAGCTGGTGATGATGAAAGAAGAGGGTGTGTAGGTGATGATAAGCTAATGGAAAAAATAAAATGAGGTCAGAAATGGAAGTAAGAGGCATCGAAGTGAAAACGTACATCCCAGGCCATCCTTCCTCAAACCACCCTTGAGATCCTTATCAGCAAACGTATCACCAGTATCGCACGTAGGCCAGATGAAATTCTGGAAGTGCTCGTCGGCATTCCTCTCCTGGACCATCTAGCGCACGATCTCGGTGATGTAGTACTGGGTACCTTTGATGAGTTCCTTGCTGTATGGCGAGAGCTTATCGGTGGTGACTGGAGAGTGGGAGTGTGTGTTATTGGAATATTTCATCAATTTGGATATTGAATTGGAACGAATATGACAGTACAGGCAGATCTACAACTCATGTAGTAGGTAAAAAGAATTGACGAATAGGAAAAGGAGCATACATTGTGGTTCCTGGTTTCAGCCTTGTTAATGGGTTACGGGGTCGATGACGGAACCACTGGTGGACCGAACAGCAAGGATAGCGGCTACGTTAGGAGAGTATGCTCTCCTAAGTTAGTGCACTTGAAGATTCCGGTGACAGAAACCATGCTCAGGAAGTAAACTCTCTGAAGTTGGTTCCTGTGAACTTGATGAGTGTGACGACAATTCTTGTGAGTTGGACTTGAGGTGAATGGGGATGACGCCGCCATTGTTGACATGGGTGATGTTGTGAATAAAGGTGGTGTGCGAGGATGATGGAGGAAGCCCAGGGGATGGTGATATGAACGTTGATGCTGGTACACGTTGGCGTAGAGGATTGGGTGAGCCTGGAAGATGCCCACCGCTGTTGCCAGAGGCGGATCTAAACCTATCTGGTAAGTAAGAAGATACACAACGAATAGGAATGGGCGCACCTTTCCGTCTCAGTTTACTGTACACACAGTCTCTCTTAGTATTTCAGTTGTATATACAGCTTCAGAGACGGTGTAAGCTGCGAGGTTGACATCAGGATGGCAAGGATGACAAACGATACGGCGGTGACACAACAGTAGATTGTGCGAGAGTAAACCGGGAATATTCGTGCTCCATATGGCAGGGAGCGTTAGGGAGGAAGATTAGCGGGATGCGGCGTAGAGAGTGCGCATATTGAGGGCGAGAGCACTAGGAAGTGACTTGCACGCTAGAATCTAAGCGACCAGTTCTGTGACATGCTGTGACATCACGCGGCCCGAGCGCCATCGAGATGTCGTCCACTTACCTCTTCCATCATTACCACCACCATCGTCGTCGTCGACAATGCTCACCACTCCCTCCCCAATTGCCATACATCCTCCTCCTCCTTCATCACCATCACCGCCGTCGTGCATCTGGCGCTGTAGATACTGCAGCTGCTGCGGTGAAAAATAAGATGGAAAGTGGGGTCGCAATGACAGATCTCGGAATCATGCAGACAGGATCGAGAGCTGTGATCCGTTCGAAAGGTATGTCATTCTTCGACATTTGGTTCTGGATATCCATTGAACGCTAGTTTAGAAGAGCAAGAGACGCCACTATCACCACATGGCATAGTCGCAGTATCCTTGACATCCCCTTCAAATTCGTTTGCGAAGCTTTCATTGCGTTCGCCTGCAATCCTTCGTAATCGCTCGCTCTCCTTCTGTCTTTATCACTTGTTATTACTAGCTCGTATCCGTCTAGATTAATAGTTGTAATTATCCTTACAAGCAATTGTACATTTACCATGCAAGCATTTACTGAAGCTACATAGTATAAACTGATGCTCTCTTGGAACATGGGCAATGTATTAGCTCTCCGCTAAAGGAAAAATGCCTATCTCATGACCTTCTCTACCAAAGAACCTTACGCAATGAAGCCTATTGCCATGTTCTTTAATCTTGCTCTCATATTCATCGAGGTTGAATCTGTCTAAAACTGCAAAATCCAGGTCATGGAGTAGGGTTGAGGATGTCTTTATACATTGCTGGGGCACTGTCCAATGCCTTG
The DNA here is from genome assembly GCA_036937015.1 of Crucibulum parvulum. Classification (NCBI taxonomy): domain Eukaryota; kingdom Fungi; phylum Basidiomycota; class Agaricomycetes; order Agaricales; family Nidulariaceae; genus Crucibulum; species Crucibulum parvulum. Next base: position 27,071 of record JASFCX010000012.1, on the reverse strand, counting down.
AGTGTTAGCAAACTGAGTTTGCAAGCTAATGGGAAGTGATCTTGTATTGACCTACCATAGAAGCCTTTATTGCCAAAGTGGGTGAAGGATTATTGGGAGTCAAAATACGAACGTACGCGAAAGACTAGCAAATGGGTTATAGTTATACATTGACAACAGTGTGAGCACCGCCTCCCATTAGCACTATCGAGAGACAAAAGGTAGTCTAAAGATTGCCGCACCAAATCCGGTAGCGCCATGTCCTTATTAAGGGACAATTATCAGCCCAACATATCCCTTTTGTTGTACTTTTAACAGCTCAAGAATAAGGCTTCGTTGCTAGGTAATCAGTGACGATTTAAATATCATTTCTGGATCTAACCAGGAGTTCACTTGTATTCTCGTCCGGTTCCAGGCTGTCTCCACTTAATACTGACCTTACTCCCTCCAATTTTCAGATGCTCATTTTTTAGAAGGTACGAGCTTCATTCTGTGATCCAAGACTGAAACTTATCCTGTGATTAAGATCAACAAAATACGAACGTTAAATACACAATACACAGCCTGCCTATTGAACTTCTAAGCGATATATCTCTTCATTACCTCCGTATCGAGGATTACAGCAACAGTCCTTCATACCTCTCAGCGTACAAATTCAGCACTGCCACCCCGTTCACTCTCGGCCACGTCTCCCATACCTAGCGAGAAATTACGTTGAACTACCCTCTGTTATGGTCTTCCATAACCATTGTCAACCCAAGCCATTGGCAAATACCACTCATACGCTTGTGGGTTGAGCGGTCAGGCTCTTGTCCACTCTCTATCTCCTTCACGCAAACTTCATACGACACAAGTGTATTGTGCGATCTTGATTTCGATATCATATCCCCTTCAAAGTCCATCGCTAGTCAAGATATCGAGGCAATGGATATGATCATGGCACTGCTCGTAACCTCCTCCCGCCGATGGAAATCCGTCCACCTCGACCTCGGAGAAAGATGTCCAAAGAGTCTATTGAAGCGGCTTGGAAATATCACATAGTATGATGAATTTTCCACGGAGGAAGCACTGAATATCCTGGAATCATGTTCTAACATTGAGAGACTTACTATCCATCTCAATAACTTCACGTCTCGGTCACCTACTTCCCCAGCCCAGCAGTGGATATTGACCCTTTCCAAGCTACACAAACTCGAGCTCATCACATCGATCAACCTCGGGCCATTCCTTGCCTCTCTGACTCTCCCATCCCCACATCCATCTCTATCTCCTGCTACGGGCTTAAAACACACACAGCCGCACTCGCCTTCTGATCTCTCATCGACCGTAGCAAACGCCATATCCAAGACCTCGCGCTTCACGGTACTGATATCCCCCAAACCGAAGTCCTGACATTTCTCTCAGCTCCTACACCTTCTATGCGCGCGATCAAGCTCGAGTTTATGGCGATTACGCCGGAGATCTTGTTGGCATTGACTAAGACGGAGGATAAGGGCCCCGAGGATAGGTTTTACTTTCCCCAGCTTAGGAGCTTGTCACTTGCGAGCGTGAAAGCACCGGAGTGGGTGATTTCTCAGATGATCAAGTTGAGACTCAACCGCTATGGAATTGCTGAGTTGTCATTGATGTTTGTGGATGGTAGGGTGCGGCACATATATTAGACATCTGCATTAGACTATAATAGTATTAGGCTGCATTCAAACATGGGGCGTGTAAGCATACCTCGTGTACTTCTACTGAGATAAGAATTGAGAAATACGAGAAGCGGCAATGCAAAGAATGCGTATAGTAGTGAAGGAGCGCTGAACGAAGTTCAGCGCTAGCTAGTTCCTCGCCACTCACTCTTTGAACAACCCCTTCCCCTCACGACGTTTCTGGACCTTCATGACATCCATAAACAGGGACACCGGGATCGAGCCACTCCTGCCCGCCACCACATAATTTGCGCTTATCTGTTATCCACGACGCATATCGTTCAGCCACAACCACCAAAGGCAGCACACGGGCTCTCAAATGAAGTATTCCCGTCCCGAAAAGAAGCACTACACACTGTGGACTGGTGACTATTTTCGGTGTTGCAAAATGATGTGCAAAATTTTATGCAGGTTGTTTAAATTTTGCACATTATTTTGCAACACCGAAAATAGTCGCCGGTCTGGAGTGACAGCTCAAGACGGCTCCTTCCCACGCGACTGAAGTTTCTAGGCGCTATCAAGTTGTTGACCACTTCACTGCGACCAGCAGCACTGTCAGCTCATCGAGCAGAGATCATATTAAAAAGTATCAGTATATGGACGACATCTCGGTCTTTAACGTGCGCCTTCCTCGAGCTCCCTCCCTTCGACGAGTTCCACTTCCACAAGCACGTCTTCTACATTTTTAAGCAGTTGCATGATGAGCAAAGTATGCAGCACCATCACACACCGATTTTGACGTTCAAGGCTCATCACCAAAAAACACGGAATGTTGCTCTACAATGGTTGACTAGCCCAGACCACAAAATTCAAGCAAACGACGGATGAAGGAGGAAATTTTGTTAAGCTGCGAGCGAGTATGTTCATGGAGCAGGAAAGCCCTAGAAGATATCTGGGGAAGGGCGATAGTTGGGGGAAGACGAGTGTTGGAGATGGATGGGACAGCTGAGGGACAGGTCAGTGAGCGATTTACCAGGAAGCGATGGCTTGGGATGAGTGTATAAAAGAGAGGAGAGGAAGTTGAAGAAGGGCAAGAAGGGCATGGGACCGCATCGAAGGGTTGAGGATGGAGGGCAGGAGTAGTGAGACGAAAAAGTGTATTGTGCCCTCTACCTATAGGCCGCTACTTTTGGACAGCCGCCGATCCCGGATTTTGACCCAAACCATGGCGACAAGTAGAAAAGAGCTCGAAAGTAACAAACTGCTGACAGTCATGTGGCATCATAATTACTAAATTAGGATATTGGTTCCAGTGCACCGTGGCATCTGCCGCAATTACTTGATGCAACACAATGAATGAACACTGTCAAAGCTGCAACTGGCGTGCAGACAACGAGGATGCTGTACTCATATCACGTTATAATTCTAACCAACATCGGGCTTGAGTTTAAACCCCAATAAATCAGTTCTGTTCATCACCAGAGTACCTAGCATTTCAAGATGCTAGTAACTCTCCTCCCCTCGCATTTGCCCGCCTGCTAACTTGGTTCAGTGTTCAGTATCATGACCTTCAACGGAACGCATAACTTCATCATCAACACACAGAATTTCACCCAGAATGATATTTGTTTTACGCGCGACAATTCCATTTCTATGAGGATATTTTTTTGACAGCTGACACGGTTGGCGGTGTAGGAGCCTGGTCGCGGACAAACAACTACGACATAAATATTGATTTCTCTGACATTCCGACCACATTTGAACTCAGACTGGCGAAAAACTTCAAAAAAAGCATCTCCAATGTTTTTCTCACAAGCATCTAAGATGGCCAATATTTTTGAACCAAAAATCTCTAATAAATGTTCGCCAAAAATAACTTTTTACGTGGGGAAGGGTTCATGACAGCCTCAATGTGCATCACATATGACAGATCGAGACACTGTTGTATGAATTTTCTGTTTCCGAACTGCCCATGCAGCTGCTTTCCCGGTTAAGCTGCGCCAATACGCACTTATAAATCGTCAGGAACGATTAATGAACCTTCGAATAACATCAACAGGGCAACTGTCAAGTGCTTCAAGAGCAGCCTTTTCGGCTTCCTCAAAGGGTCTTTTTGAGACTGGTCGATAATGATATTATGTCCAGCCCAAGTATTACCATTTAATAAATTGAGTATGAGGGCAATAAATATATAGAAATGCAAGACCTCACCATCTCAATTGGATTCAGCTCGCAGTGAAACTTTGGAAGAAAAATATGTTCATGGCCAGCTTCTTTAATAAGAGTCTCTAGCATAGAAACTTGATTTGCAAAATCATCTTGTTCGTTAAGAAGGCAAACCATACAACAGTTTGTGCTTTCCCAGGGCAGACAAGTGAGTACTTTGCTTTCAGATGTTTCATATTGAAGCCACGTTCCTCAAGAGTCTGCTGTAAGCCCTTTTGTTGTCCATCTTCTGTCGTCGTTTTCTGCAACTTTCCGCGAAATTCAAGATAAGGGTTAAAACGGTTACGGCCGTAATTAATACAGGAAAATACGATGACAGACCGTACCCGATATGGCCGTAAATGATGTCACCTGTCATACGGTACGGGCGTTTACCCACTGTCACCGTAAAACGGCGTAAATATGGTACTTCAGGTCGAATAGTAGCGACAAGTTTACTTAAAAATTAACTATTACTGTATCATAAGCAAAGATATGCTTCCTGTGCCTGACTTTCCATATTCTTCAGATAGCGCCTCCTTGCAAGAAGCAAGCCATGCTTCGCAAGCATCAATTTTCGAATAGTTGCTGGCTTGAGTGATGCGCGGCGGATCGAAATTGTGTCACGACCTCCTGAAAAGACACGCTCCATAGCAACGGCAGAACCTTGGAGCATAATGAGTAATGTATAACTATTGAAAGTCAACTGCTTACATGGAATGCTTAAAATGTCTCGCGCCAGATGGGCAAGGTTAGGGTATGAGTGACAGTGATCTTTCCACCACTGAATGGGCTCTGTCGAATTAGGTCCAAATCCAACAGGGCATATTAAGAGATACTGATCCAGTTCATCTGAGGGAGAAGTAGTAGCTTGAGACGTATATATGGCAAAAAAAGTCGAAATGAGGTGTTCTTGTAATTACAGGTATACCGTCAGGGGCAGTTACAGTGGTTGTGCCGAAGGATGAATCTGTGGCAGAGGGTGTAACGTAGTTGTTGAGGTAATGCTTCTTGAGTGATTCGACCCCTGCTTGAAGGCGTCGGAGCACATCCACTTGCTCGTATTCAGGTTCATTAAGTGCTGCTGCTTTCAAACCTTCGTAACCAATCCTCGGATCAAGAACTAAATAGTATAAATGATTGTATACGTTAGTATAATGAATATAGCAATGGACTTACTACATGCCCAAATATAATAAGGAGACTCATCAAAGCATGCATGATAATCACTGAGCTTTTGATGAGCAGCAACAAGTGCAGCTCGCAATTCAACTGGAACAGAGTGTGGTAGCTATCTCAAGCATTCTCGGAGGTGGTTTTGAAGTGACCGGAACATGGTATGTGTAGCTGACAATGTGGCATGTTTCGTGGTTGACATTTGCTCGGTTGCTTGTCAAAACATCCATAGCCAATGAGTAATTGTGTTGATAGCATGCCACTCTATTGGTGAAAGCACTAAATCGTGCTGGAGTTGTGTGACCAAGAAGCGTGTAACTTGCTCACAATACTTCAAGATTCGGCCTGCGAGAATTGAAATAATAAGTCATTATATTGCTACTGATAATTTGAAAAGACTTACGGAGCATTTGGTGCATCGATGACCATTGAGTGGGAACGTCTAAAATCAGCATGAGGGGCTCTTCAGTTACACCACATGCTTCATTTGATTTGTGGAGTGAAAGTGCCACTTCATCAAGCCATGCACGTCTGCGTTGTGGACTTGACCTTGCAAATCGAACTATTTTACGGACCTAGGAGCGTATTTAGCAATTTAATCAATATTTCGAGATAAAAGAATATCATCACCTTCTCTAATGCAGAAAGAATGTGTAATGGAGATTCATACTCTATGGTATCCAATGTTGGCAAACGATTTTCTTCTTCAGATGTATCAGGATAGACGAGGAGGCGCAAATGGGTAGAAAGGCTGTTCCTGGGGCATGGTGTAACAACTTCACTATTCTTCGAACTTCTATGTTGCCGATGTTATATAGTACTCACCTAGGATCCAGGGTCTAACCTCCGTTAGAACTCTTCATGCATCTCGTAGTGATTGCGTGTTGCAGCCATCGGCATTGAGTACTGGAAATACCTGAAGAATATTCGCAAATATTTCATTTAACAGCGAGAACATTCCTAAGTTTGAAGTTTGGTTGCCAGTGTACATTGTTGAGGAGAATTGCTGTTGTCAATAATAAATAATAGCATAAAATGATTGAATAAAACCTCAAGTTCTACCAGTCAATTATATGTCGAAGATAAGTATAAGAGGCTTGCAGTGCAGTGAGCACCATCTGTTTGTAGCCCGGCATGAGACTCAAGATCACACAGATAATGCAGGAACAAGTGTATTAGCAGTTTAAACCGGCGAGAGCAGCGAGTACTGATGAAATAAGAAAATCAGATTAAGATCGATGAAGGAAGAAAATTATAGCGAAGAAAGCCGTTGAGACGCTCGTATACGATGTACTGGACAGGTTCATACGGCTTCTTTCTGTACCGTACCGTACTGTCTTCGGAAATATCCGAGCTGTTTACGGCACGGGTTGTATGGCATACGGCCTGTACCGTCTGCCGTGCATACAGACACGGTTCGGAGCCCTAGTGGAAAGATCCGATATCAACAACACACATGGTACGTCAATGTGACCTGCCCTTATCTTAACAGAATCATTTATCTAACTCCGCTACTCTTTGATCTCCTTTTCTTCTTTCTCCTTCTTCTTCCACATACTTAGCATCATCATCTTTACTAAAACTCTCCAGATTTGTAAAAACACTTTTCAATGGATAAGATCAACTTTCAATCTAAATTACAAACTTTACCTCAAAAGCTATCTACAGCTTTATCAACAGCTTTGTTGAACCTGGAAAACTTGGAAACAAAAACCACCAGACGTGCTGTAATACAATGGAAAAGGAAAACCATCAAAAATCTAAAAAATTTGGCACTAGTATATATTTATTATATGTTATTTATTTAATACTTAAAAATGCTCTGATAGGCACCAATTCAGCAGTGGGCTGCTGAGATTTGTGATGAAAAAGATGTGCTTACATTGGAAGATAATCGATATCTTGGATTTTTTATTGACTACTTTCATCTCTTATATCTATCCCTGGATGACGATGCTGAGAGGTGTCTTATTCAATTTAAAAAAAACTGCCATAATGTATGTTCAAATAATACAAATAAATATTACATTTTATTGAATGAAACTTAATTTTTAGGTGCTCCATCATGAAAAAAACCAACATAATCTAATGAATGACATTACTGCTAGTGATGATGACTTGTATAAAGATCATGATTATGAAGAGGAATCTGAGTCAAAGCCAGATGAAAGCATAACTGTAGGTTTCCTTTTCAGATTATATAATATCTTTATGACTAATTAAAGAAATATAATATAGGCCAAAGATCCCATGCAATCTCCTCCAAGAAAGAAATTGAAGTCCAATACAGGCAACAAATTTGATGGTAAGTTTTTTTACAACTTTTATTACAGAATCAAGGGAAAATGGACATCTTCTCATTAATATATAAGATATGGGCTTTAACAAGTTCAACACAATTCCTGTGCTTGTCAAAAATGCTTCTGAATGGAATAGGATCCTCAAAAGCCATCAAAATTTTTGGAAACTAAAATGTGATCATTGGAAAAACTTATTGCAAGATGCAATTCCAGATGAAAAGGATAATAAAAATGTTGTGAGTTTATATATATATCTTTCTTTCAACATTATATAATACATAACACTCATTCAGAACTTAAAAAGTGAAGAAGATGATGAAGACTTTTATTTAAGCGTCATCAACACACTTCGTGAGATGCGTCAGGTGCAAAAATCAATTTTTAGCCAAGCAAATTGGAAAAAGGCAGTTGTGGTAAGCAAACAATAAGTTAAAGTTTACATATTTATAAGTTTAATATATGTTTTATAGGATAGTCAGCTTGCAAAAACTATGCTTCAGTGGTCTAATCCAAAGGGTCTTGTTTTATGGAAAGATGCCTATATTCAGCTTCTGTTCCGTCATCATCGTATAGGAGAATCTTTTCTCATTGTTTTGGCTTTGTGGACTTGGACTGCAGAGAAAGAAGAGGCAATATGGACAAAAACTGCTACTTTGAAGGAATCCTTTCCTAAGTTTCAGGTATTTATCAACAAATATCTCCTTGGTACTTTCATCAAAACAATTTTTATTTAGGATGGGCTAACTGATCTGAAGAAGGGTCAAGCCCTAGGACCTCAAGTCTTCAATATCCTAAGTCATGCATCTAATATGATACCAGTGGATTCACATCCACAGTGTATTTTCTTTTTGATGGACTACGATTTTTTTAAAATCTCATTCAAATTTTGGTTAGGGTTTCTTCTAGAGAACAAAGGATATTCTGTATGTATGATTTTATGTTAATGTCTTTAACATATTCTTCATTATTTTCATCTTAGGTCAAAAAATATGCAGTTAATGCAGAAGATGAAGATTCTGATTTGAAGAAAATGTATGATGGTATCATAAGACATCTACAGCCAGCTTCATCAAGGAAGGCATTAAAATTCCCATTCAGCCACATTGTTGAAATGACCAGAACTATCCGTGAAAATATTAAGCATTTCAAAAATACCTTGCATAACACTTGTAGAGAGTGCAAGAACAAAAAATGCATAATATACATCAATGTTGATTTGCATCCCTCAGAAAATCTGAGAAAATTGGGCATAGCATTACCTTTAGACCGTGAACTCCATGAAGTAAGTATTATATGTACTTAAAGAAATTATATTATCTGATTTATGTCCTAGGGAGAGACTTTAATAAATCCACCGCCAAAAAGTCCTGAAGATCTTGGTCTGAAACTAATTAGTTTCCCAAAAAATCTAGAATGTAAAAGAGTATTATACATTTTTATTGATAATAAAAAAAACCTATTGGTAAGATTAATGATTGTTGCAATATAATTATACTAATATGTTGAAATCAATCATTTATCATTCAGGATTTCTTTGTTTACAATGCATTTCCAGAGAAAACTCTTGAGCAGATGAAAAAACATCAAGATCTACTTAATAAAGTCAAGGGATTCAAAGATGTTAAAAGAGGAAAATCCTTTGACCTCTTCTCTTATGGCAGCATGAAAGCCATAGGTTTCAGAACACCTCAAGGTGGAAGAGCAGGAGACTCATATGTTTCCTATGATATTGGGAGCACAAAAGAAGAACGATTACAAGTTCTTTTCAACCATTATGAAGTAAAATTTCACAAATTCTATGATTTCTTACATCTAATATAATTTTATATTAGGATAATTCTATCTTTTATCATGCTTCCAGGGCATTTCTAAAACATTTATCAAGTGACCTGCTGCCTAAGATGGAAACAGACAGCAGGTTAGGCATTATGGACTCTACATCCTATGTCTGCAGCAATTACACTAGTCCTATTCATGTGGATAATGATTTCACCCCATCTTTATGTGCTCAATTAGAACTTAGAGCAGATGAGATGGATAAAGGGGCATATGGATTTGCCTATGTTGCATATCGAGTTGCGATGATATCAAAATCCAATTCATTCTGGTAAGATTCACTTGTTTAAATACATGGTTGGCTAGTTTATTATATGGAACAGGTCATTTGATGCAAGACAAGAGCATGGCACCATTCTTCCATCTGCCTTTCGATTACGTGGGGGAGCTGAAAGCATCAAAGCAGCATCTAAAGGAATACATTCTACAAAAACAAATAGAAATCAGCAGGCTGCACAGAAGATTGAGAGAAGCAGGAGACTTCGGCCAGAGCTTGAGCAACATTACAATTTTGCAGGATATTAGTCAAGGGCATGTATATTTAATAATGGGAAATACATTTATATGGATGAAGGTCAGGAGATATTATATATCATGACCAGAACACATGCTATGTGAAGTCAAGGACTGAGGTATATATGGCAGGCAGATAATATTAAGACCCTGAATATGCAAAATTTTGTATGCAATACTTTACCACCCCCAGCCCTCCACAAGGATTCCAAGTGGAGCCTATTTTATCATATAAATGTGGAATAAATCAGTAAAATGCAGTGAGAATATATTTATCCATGTATTTAATTGTATTACACAAATAAAACATTACAAATGAAAAAGAAAGAAAAACTAAATAAAAAAAAGTAAAAAAAGAGCAATGAGGGAAGGATGCAGCTGGTGAGGAGGCGGGTGTTGAGCTGGCATTGAGGTGGGGAACTAGAGATGGCGAGGAGGGGCATATTTGCGTTGTTATTGCAGGAGGTGGGGTGAGCTGCCCACAACCCCAAGTGCATAAATTCAAGAATATCTTTTTCAATAAATTGATTCAATATTTCGGAGAACCTCATAGATGTAAATTGATATTATACAAACATATCCTGTTGCTTATTTGATATTTGACCAATCGTGAACTACAGAACGATCAGGTCAAATAAAGGCTTACTAAGTGAGCGACGAGAAAAGCATGTCTCAGTGGTCTGTTGACTTGCTCTTTCATGTCGCATCGCTCCTCAGTGCTCAGTTTAAGCTTCAAGTATTCGCTGTTTTCTGCTCTCAATTATTCTCATTTCTTTAGAACATGGCAAATAGTGATCCTACTGGTACTGGTGGTAAAGATTACCCAGCTTTTTTGGTTAGTCTTTCTAAGATTGCGACGGAACCTGGTGTCTCATGTGAATTAGAAGGTCAAAGGAGCAAAACTATAGAAAGAACACTTCAGAGTTCGAGTGTTCGTAACGCTGCGGAATCGCCCACTGGTGACAAGGACTATACCAGTCAGGGTAACATTGGGGATGGCAGTGATGACATTATCAGTTATGATGCAAGCGGCGATGAGCGACATGACAAAATAATGGAACAAGAAACATTCGGAAAGAGAGGAGAGGGTGGCAGTACCAGAGAGCATACAGGGAGTTATAAGAATGATCATGAGGGGGTCGATGGTGGTGATAATGACTTTAGTGATAAGGAGGAAGCAAACGGAGGATATGTTACGTTGAATAAGGCAGACTGGTTAAAACTTGTGAAGCTTGCTAAAAAAAAATGAGGAGGAACATGCAACTACTACCCCCACTATGCGTACACGAACAGTTTGGACTTCAGAAACTGTAAAAAAGGCTAAACCTTCTGGTCGGCGGTATGAGATTCCAGAGTGTCTAATTAATCTCATAGAAACTGGCCAACACCTTCCTCTGATGCTCTTGACTTCTTCGATGATAGAGAAGTTTCATGTTGATTCTGGATTCATCAAGACTAAAAATGTCGTTGATACTAATGGGAAAAAGAAGACGGTTCTAGATCTCAGTGGTTTTCCTCTAGAACAGAATTTACCTCTTGCGCAATTTCACGAATCTTGGATGAATATTTTGACTGTTTTCAGCGCTATCTCTGATGATTCCATTTATAATAAATGGGTTGACCACTACCAGTTCATTCGCACGATCGATGATTTTGAAAAGAACTACAATGCCGTTCTTCGGTTTGATATTGACATACGCAGGCATTTTACACATACACGGGAAGATTTTGATGGTCTATCTTACCTCCAACGTTGGCATGAAATGCACCTTATGGTCATGACTAAAAAGGCAGAATCTTTTTTATTTGGCGTTCATCGTCGTGCCAGCAATAGCATGGATCGTTATACTCCATATGACAGGCAGTCCTTTCGGGAAAATAAGTCCTTTCGGAAGACCATCATGTGCCTCATCTGTGGCGACGAAGGTCACTATGCGAAGGACTGCAAATCTTCAGCAGAAAGTACAAAAAGACCAAAAGCAGCAACTTGGGATGGCAAACAAGTCGTTAATCCCACATTTCGGAAGTCGATTTGTTATGGATATAACATCAATCCTTCTGGATGTAAGTTTGGAGTCGGATGCAAACTCTTGCATTCATGCTCCTTCTGCGGCTCTAAATCTCATGGAGCCTATGCAAAATCCTGCCTTTAACACAACCATCAAATCATTACTTCCATCTCATGTCTCTCCTTTTCCATTTCCCAAAATATCTCCTCTCATTAATAACGCTCCATATCGCGCTCATTCTACCATTCCTTTCTCTTCCCATAATCCTGTTTTAGATAAGGTGCAGACACCTTACCTCGTGGATGTCTTTGACATTTCATGAAGATCTATGATTTATCATCTACCCACCCTTACCTTATCGATAGCCTTCGATATGGTATCAAAATCGGAAATTTCTCCGGAATCACTTCTTCCTACACACCTCCTAATCATGCTTCTGAGAAAGAACACCTCAATTTTTTACAAACTTATTGTCTAGACGAAGTGAAATTGGGTCACATGTCCGGTCCTTTCACTTTTCCAGAAATGGAAGCCTTCTTTGGAGGTCCTTTTCATGCTTCTCCTCTCGGTGTTGTAGACAAGGCAGGATCTCCAGGGAAATTCCGAGCGGTCTAAGATCTTTCATATGTGGTTTGGCTATGTTTTCGGTCAACGATGAGATCGACAAATTAGATTTTCAGACCTCGTGGGGTACAGCCGCCGAGATCGCAGATATTGTGCGTTTCTTCCAATTTATCTATAATTCCTATGTTCTTCGGACATGATCATATTATTATGTTTTTATGCAGATCACATTCGGATAATCCAAATTTTATTGCGTTTTTCGCATTTGTCGTGTTTTACACAGTTATGATGTGTTGGGTTGAGATTGTCTCACACTCATTGTTATTTGCTATTTTTGCGATGCGAATTTTGTTCATCTTCATCGCTGTTTCTGATGTTATTCGCGCTTGTTTATTCTATGTGACGCGATTTTCATGCTTCACACATTTAAAACATGTTTAGTTGTGATTTGTGGTATTTTATAATGCAAATTTTTCGTATTTATCGCAGTTTATAGTTTTATGAATTATATTATCTTTGCTGTTATTATTTTGTTGAATTTCTTCGCTAATCTATTTTTATTAGATTGCTAATGCTCCTCCCGGAGCCCGAGCCGGTTCTTTGGATATTACAGCTGCATTCAGAACATGTCCAGTCTAGCCACCCCATAAACGATATCTTGCATTACATGTCAGAGATCACTTCTCTCACTACTTCCATGCGGTCCCGATGTTGATCCTAATATCTGGGTAGACGCTTCATCTTCCTGGGAAATTGATGTTTGCATTGGCGAGTTTTGGGATGCATGGTTCCTTTTACCTGACTGGAAATCAGACTCTCGGAACATTGGCTGGGCTGAGTGCATAGCTGTCGAAATGGTCGCTAGGATTCTTTAAGTGATGAATTTCTGTGATGCTAATATCCTTATTCGGAGTGACAATCAAGGTGTAATCGGAGCATGTCGCCGTAGCCGTGGTAATAACTTTCAGACAAATGCCTCCATTCAACGAATCGATGACATCTGTTTCTCTTCAAATGTGTCATATGACTTCTTATATGTCTCAACTAGTATTAATTGTGCTGATCCAATCTCTCGTGGCGAGTTGGGTCCAACCTCCTTACAGTCCCCATATCATTTTGATTTACCCACAGAACTTAAGAGTTATATTTTACATGTCACACCGTAGCATCAACCTATCTACACCTGCAATTTCAGGTGGGTCTCCCTATGCTAGTTGTTCTTGCATAAATCCTGCCAGTAATGTGGGGCTTCTGTCACAAGCAAAAGGAGACCGAACTTCTAAACCTCGAAAACCTAAACCCGGCAGCTCTTTAATTCCGTCACCTCTACGTCCTCATGTTTTTGCTTGCGACCGTATTGAAAAGTGGTCCTCGCCACATTCTGTTAATTATCGTGTTTTATTGCGATCTCATCTTTCTAGTTCAACACTATTTAATCTCTTCAGCGTCATTCTCACATCACTCGAACCAAAGACTCGTGAAAATTATGGGTCAGGCTTGTTGCGTTTTCATCAATTTTGTGACAACGAAAAAATCGCAGAACATCATCGTATGCCTGCACCAGAATCCCTACTTGCAGCCTTCTGTGCTTCCTGGGCAGGTAGAATTTTGCGTTCTACCATGAATAGTTGGTTAGCAGGTATTCATTTCTGGCATACTTTCAACTGCGCCCCATGGTTCAGCGGCAATGTACTTACAGCGGCCAAGAATGGTTTATCAAAAATGGTCCCATCTTCGTCTATAAAGCCTTCCCGTCCTCCTGTTACTATTCATTATTTAACCGTGCTTTTGCACGGCCTAGATTTGTCAAACGCATTCAATTCAGCTGTTTGGGCTGTTGCCTCTATTGCTTTTTGGTCTTGCTGCCGGTACCATCATTTTTCAATCTTATTTACCTTCGTTACAGTCTGCATTTCTTACTTATAAAAAGAACAATAACCTCTCTTATTTGTAACATAATTTCTTATTACTACACTGTATTTCTATGTTGATTTCATTCTACAAGCTCAGTTTGGGTTAGTTGGCATGCGACCGTTGTGAGCTCTTGGGCGAGTCGCATTCCGACTAGACAGCCAACGTCAGAACGCTCGAGATTCCGACCTGGTGCCGTATGGTAGTAGCTGCCTTGGTTTGGCACCTCACAGGATACCGGGATTGGATTTCCTCTCCCGATCTGACGTTCTTTGAGTAGATCCATTTTGTGAGAAGCAAGCACGTAGTAAGCTATATTGAATACTCAAATAGATGAGCAAGAGCATACATTCCGTTCTTCGATGATGGAATGCTGGAGACGCGGCCCGGACATTCCAACCAATCGCGAGCGTCCATGGCAACTGGCGGATAGCTGAACTTGGGCGCCTGTGGCTCACTCGTCCATCACCCTATCCGTTCTCTTCCCCGCTACCACCGTGTGCCCCTCCTCCTCAATAGAGATGTGGGCCGGTGAGCACCTCTACTACTACCTCCGCCAGTAAAAATGCACAGCAAGACGACCCACAGCAGCGAGGACTTGGAGAAGTGGGCAATGACAAAGAGTAAGGACGGGGTGGAGAAGACAATGAGGAGAGGGCGAAGAGGATGAAGAGGAGGGAGCGAGGGCGACGACGGAGTGAGGAGGAGGAAGGGGCCAGGATGAGGAGGAGAAGATTAGGATAGGACCAAAAGGAGGGCGAAGAAAACAACCAGAAGAGAGCGAGAAAGAGGATATGCAGAGAAGAGGAGACAGCGAGGATGAGGAGAGGGCAAGGACCCCTCTTCCCTCCTCCTTCCTCCCCTCCCCCCGCGATGGTGCAGCTGGACTCATACCTAGATCCAGTTGCAACCACCTCCTTCGATGCAGGCATGCTCCTTCCCATCCGTGCGCCTTCCTCCTTCAACGCGGACCCACCATTACCCGCTCGTGTGTCCTCCCTCCTTCGACGTGGACCCACCCTTTTCCCCCTATGCATCTTCCCCTCCTTCAACATAGGTCCGCCCTTACCCATCCACACGTCTTTCCCCCTTTCGACGGTGTGCACGGCCCTGCCTATCTGCGCGTCCTCCCCTCTTTTGACGTGTGCACAGCCCTGCCTACCTGCACGTCCTCCCTCCTGCGACGTGGGCATGCCCCTGCCCGCCTGTGGATCCTCCCTCCTGCGACATGGCCACACCCTTACCCACCCGCGCATCCTCCTTCCTTGATGGGCACGCCATGCCCATCTGCCTGCATGCTGCCCACCTACCCCATCTCTTTCGACATTGTCACATTGTGTGGGCATGCTATGCGCACCTTACCCACCCGTCCTTCGACGTTGGTGTACACCATACCCATCTGCCCGACCTCTCCTTTAGGCTTTGACATCAACGCACACCATGCCCATCTGTCCGACCTCTCCTTCGACGTTGGTACACGCCATAGATATTCAAAAACATAAGGTAGATGTGCGGACGTTTGTTCGATATTGACAAATGCATGCGTCTACATTGCATTTGTCAATATCGAACAAATACAAGGTAGATGTGAGCTTTTGTTCAATATTTACGAACATTCATTTAGTATGTCGCATTTGTTTGATATTGAACAAATGAAACGTAGACGCATGCGTTTGTGAATATCAAACAAATGTGACCTAATAGATGAACATTTTATAAATATTGAGCAAAGTGGAAGTAGACTAGCTTTTGTAAATTTTGAACAAAAAAAATGGATTCATTGAGTTTGTAAACGCTATATAAATGCGAGACTAGTGCTGAGGGTTTGTAAATATCTAACAAAACTACTAATTCTATGTACCCCTCGCTAGCACCCTTAAAAAGAAATGATGTGCGTTATAACCGCCGGTCACGTCCGACCTACCCCCTTGGTCACGTGATGGTTCAAATTCCTTTAAATAGCGTCAGGCTTGTTCAGCCTCCACACGCAATCCTCTTGCTATGGTTAGAATGCGTCTTGGGACGAAGGCCCTAGAGTGGCCATACGCCTGTGGTGTGTGCCCATAATGATTGCGTGGCCTCTCTGCCTGCCGTGTTGGCTCAAACCTAGTAGGATTGAACCTAATACATAGCTGGTTAGCTGCAGCGCCCTCCCTCCCCTTATCCTACCCTCATCTTCATGTCCACGTCCATCTCCGCCCCCTACTTGCTCTTAACACTTGATTGGGAACCCACAAATGGTGTTCTCAACCAAAATTGGATAGTGAGTAGCTTTTTTTTGACTCTTTTTGGCCTCTTCTTTACTGTTGTTTACCTGCTTAAAACTTTTCTTCCCTTCTAAACTTTGAGTGTCAGGTCTAGCTGCTGACCACACCTCCCTCATAACAGCTTCTTTAGGAGAGCACTGCACATTGACTCCCTAGAGTACCTATCAAATGGATTAGTGAGATGGGATTTACAATGGGCCAGCTATTGTAAGTGTTCTAATTATTTTGCTTTCTTCGAGCCCTTTTTGTTTTTGTCCAATGTGAACTTTGGGCTGAGAGAAGGAGCACAGTAAGTGGGGCACAGACAAGTCAAAGACAAGTTTTGCAGGGATTTGCCTTTATGCTACATAAAGCAATGTCTTCCTGCATCTAGACAGCACAGTGAGATGTGCTCAGCAAACAAGTGTGGCATGCACATTATGGCTGACAGAAGTGGATGGATATGGATGAATGAGGCTGCATTCTTTGCACCTGGTATAGTATGCCAGTGGCTTGACGCTTGTGTTATTTTAATGTGGTGCTCTTTCTTTTTCTCATTCTTTTGCCCTAATGTTTATCCGTTACGTTTGTATACTTACCCCTTTTACACCTTTGCAGGATACACATGTTTGGCGTCGGAGGCCAGTGCTCAGAGAGGAAGAAGTAGATACATTGTTTTTGAGAGCATGATGTGTATTATATCTGCACAGTACTCAGTTAGGACAACCAAGTGTTGTTAGAAGAAAAGACCCAGGCATGTTTCATGCCAGCTCTTATGACCCTTTGAACTTGCAGTGACACTTGCATTCATCCACAGAACCAGATACGGGAATCACTTGTGCTCTTCAAGTCCATCATCAACTTATGAGTTACAGTGACTCATATGGACATCAATAATCTCGTTCCTCTATACAATAGATATATTCAAAACAAGCTACTGAAGGTACGGGCTCCTCGCCTTCATTTCATAATACAAGCTTGACACAGTCGCTGCAGGTACCACTAGTCTCTAGAATGGCACTTTCCAGAATACACCTCTCTCAATTCAGCCTAAGTCACCATTGAATGATTTAAGCTTTAAGCTTTGGCCTCCATGGGATGCATCCAATCAACCGTGTTCCACTAAGTACTCACTATGTCTTTCCAACTTCCTTCCACTCTCCCAATTTCAACAAAATGTACTTCAGTGACCTTGTACTATCTTTCTTGTCTAGATTTTTTTTACAGGTGTCTAGGATCCCAATAATGTGTACATCATTGACGTTTCACTCACCTAGGTTCTGCTAGCCACTGTGGAGCACTCTGGACTTCAGTAAGGTTTACTCTGTTGAAGATTTTGATTCTCTGGTCCGGTATCCTGCCAAGGCCACTGCCTACTTCAATGGCAGAGCAGATTTGGGCATGAGTGCACTTGATAGGCTGAGGCTGTTTCTACCCATAGGTCTCCTAGTTGAAAATTAACACTATCATCTACTGATAATAAATGGCTGGGAACCTGTAAAGAAGGAGCCTGGCTGGAGAAAAAGATCCAATAGCCAGAATAGTTTCCATCCTGTTTGTATTTCATACTGTCCAACTGATAAACAGCACAGGATTGTTCAGAGTTAAAATCAGAAGACCATGTTTGCATTTTTACTAGAGTTGATGTTGATTCCTATTTGAACCAACTTGGTTAAATAAAATGTATAAGGAACAGTTGAATAGGTTGCACTGTTGGTGTTGATGATAGTTGTAGCATAGTAATAAAGATTGATTGAAATGCACAGAGAGAAGCATAATTTTTTTTTGTTACCATTGTTTTTTGCTGTTCCCCCAAACATGTACTCACTTCTGGAAAGCATTTCTACATTCATTTATGGTATTTTATTGTGTAGGTAGATACAACATCAGGTAACTAACCAGAAAGAGAGGCAATGAATAAACCACACTTTATAAAATGTAATATATTCCACATTCATCCTGTAATATCCTGTTCTCTTTCTCCTTTCTTTATCATTTCTTTCTCAATCAGTCTCCAAAATCTCATCGCTATCCCCATCAACTCCACCTCTCTGGCTTGGTCTATAGATCATACTTCTACCCCCTCGGATCACCTTATACTTTACTTCTCTTGCAACTGCTCCTTCATCTATGTCTTCACTTGATTCTTCCTCTGACATGTTTCCCATACCTGAACTTGAATCTTCTTCCCCACTGTCTGTAAAACTTGCCGTTCTTTTTCTTTTACTCAATCCACCTGTCCCCATTTCCCCTGGACCATTATCAACTCTGCAGTAATCCCTACATGCCTCTTCATTCCTGTTTTCAACCCTGCCTATTCCATAATCATCCAAACTATTCACATCCAATTCTACTCCCTCTTCCTCTTCTTCTGTATCCTCTTTGTCTTCCTCTTCCAACCGAGTTTTTTTCTTTGGTGGTTTTCGTTTATTCCTGGAAGAGGTACTCCGCCTAGTTGCTGCTGATTTAATTCTCCGAGCTTTCTGTATAGCTCTATTGAAATCCCCAGCAGAGTATCCACCCTGGACAAACAAACTTTTAGTCAAACCAACTACTCCCGCTTGTGCAGGTGCCTGCCGTCTGAGCTTCTTGCCACTCTGAATTTCTCCAATTCGCACCACCCGATAGTAACGTGGGTTTGCTATCATCTTCACTGCCCCCTTCTCTATACTCCAAACTGAAGTTCCTGATGACCCAGCTAGAGAACTTGCAGGAAGGCATTGGCAGTATGAAAGAATTTGCTCCAGGTATTCATCCAGAAGCTCCTGCCTCTCCTCACAAAGTCCTTTCCTTTCTTCTTTATACTTATTCAAGTATCCCAGATTTCCTTGATACACCCCCCAAACTCCTGGAAGCCGTTTTTTCTCCTCAAAGAAGTACATACTTCTCCTCTCAGCAAAGGATGCAACAACAGGCCCTGGAATGGATCCTGTTAACGATGAGTCCCGAATGGGTCTCAACAGTAGCTTCTTCATTTCATCCATGATCTTCACTATGCTCCAACTCTCCACAGCCTCTTTCACATCCTTGCATATTATCTCCCTGTATCGGTATGCCAGATTCAGTCCTGCCCATATTTGGTTTGTGAACATTGTAAATAAATGACTTGCAAGCATTCGCATGTCTCCATTCTCCTCTCCCATGAACAATTCCAGATCTAATCCCCATTCAAATGGTCTCATAATTTTCCATGGCTCTTCTTCTAGTCCTCTGCTAACCTCTTTCCATGTAGGTGACCTTCCTAGTGGATATTCCTCCAATATCATTTCATTCTCTATGAATTGTTTTCTAGTTGACTTTCGCACAGAAACACCTAGCTCCTTAAGCACGGCAACTGTGTCTTTAAAAACAACATCCTTTAATGGAGGGTTCTTTTTTGCATCAAGATTGTGAAGAAAGAACATTCCAAATCGGTCAATTATTGAACAAAACCGAAGCAGATTCAGACTTTCAGTCACATAAGTGGGAACTCGAGCAGGAGTAAACATGATTGACTGCATTAGGAATGCTATCAGGCTACTTAGTACCCCATAGTTGTCAGGTTGTTGTCGATGAAGAGCCTCAAGTGCTTCTTTCAATCCAAGAAGTCTTTGCATAAGAAACTGAAACCAGATTTCACTAGGTATCCACAACATTGGTTTTGACTTGAGCATATCTTGTGTCTTTGAATAAAATTTAGTCTATGGTTTCTATGCTTCTTGTTGAACTTACTGCTTTATCAATGCATTTAACCATGACCCTCACTGCTGATCCCCCCATTCTGAATTCATCCCGTACTCCATAAGAGTGCTGTGGTGCATCTTCCTGGTAGATTCTAGAAACCTCTGAGATGTCTGCATTGAAGTTCGCATTTAATGCATATACATTTGATGCATTAAACAAATCTCTCCGGTTGTCTTGAGTCCGCACCACCTCATAGTTGAGATTATAAGACTGGCGGAACACCAAATGCGTTGCTTTACTTCTGCCAGGTGTCATCTCTGCCTGCATGCTACCATAGTTTAGAAGTGTATTCAGGTGGTGAGCATTTCCACATCTGTATCCTCCTAACCCATATGACTCCTCCAGTTTATCCATATGCCACAGACCTACTAGCTTCCTATGAGATTTTGGACCATATGTAATTCCAACATCAAAAAGAAGCTCCCCTTGCTCCCGGATTTTCATATAATCCCAGTCTAGAGATGAGTATTGTGTCTCAAGATGAATTATTGCATTTTCAAGAGTTGCTTGAAGCCGATCTCCATCCCATTGTATCTCCTTACTACTGTTCTTAGAACCCTTGAGCTGGATTACAAAGAATAGTGAGCCAAATTGTTCAAGATTTCCCCCAGAATTGTTAATCTGTACATCTAATGTTATCTATAGATCAACAATATTATTTATCACTTACTATGCTCTTTATTTTCTCAACAAATATTGGAAAAACATCTTTTGCAAGTGGAAAGGATGGAGTCTTGCCTCCCCTTCGTCTGCCTTGTTTAAATAATAGATGCACAGTACCCAGACCAACATATGGACGCTCCAGAATGTCATCAGTAACATCTTTCATTGCTGGCCCTACCACCTTATCCCAAAATATGTTCAAGATATCTGCTGATACATTGTTTGCCCAGATTCCAGTATAAGCCTTGCGATGCATCATTCTAGGGAAGAAGATAAGAACATCTAGAGATCCTGATCCTTCACCAATGGTTCCCAGTAAAGTATGAGGTATATGACTTAAACGCTTTTGTACTGTATACCACTCCTTCCACGGTCCACCCATTTCCTTATCTTCTTCAGACCGAGGCAGAAGGACTTCCACATAGACATGATTATGTTTCCAGATTGGAGCCTGTTCTCGAATAACAGGACGTGTATATATAACTACCTCCTTGGCAAACTTAGCATTTGGTGTAATCCAGATCATGCTGTCAATATCACATGCAGAGATAATTGAATCTGGTTCAATGGCATCCCGTGTTAAATCAACCTTCACATATCTTCCATCTTCTGTCCGCCCAGTAACAAAGATATTATTGCTCTTTGCTTGATCTGCAGCAGCGATCATTTCTGCAGCTCCCATTACCACCATATCATCCACATTTACATTTTCCCCCCGTCTATTTGCCATCTGTATAAGTTCTTTGAATGCTGTATGCCTGGATCTTGCTGTGTTATCTACTTTCTTCTTCTGGATATTTGAATCTGGATGTGGAGACAAAACAGGCATTAGGTGCTGAATAACATATTTTGGCCTATGTAAACAGAACTGCTGAAAGAAATCAGGCTGCAGACGAAAACCACGATCACGGAAATTTGTGTAGGGTTCCAGAAGAATTTTTCCTGCAATGTAGGCCACATGGGCGGATGAAAATTGCCCAAATGTATCAGGTTCAGGATATGTAGCTTCCAGTGTTGGTCCACTATAGTAGTCATCAAAGTGAATACTGAAAGGGATTTGTGAAAATGTCTTTGGGATTTTTTCTTTAGGGATCTTTGGTAACGGACGAAAAGACCGGCTGACTGTAGATTGACTGAGGTCCCTTAGTACAAACTGTTTTGTGGATGAGCTGGAAGTGTTAACAAGCTTCAGTATTTCATCCAAGCTTTCAGATGAGCCACTAGAAGAAGATGATAATGGGATAGAGTTATCTTCTATTTCAACAGCCTTGCAAGGCTTATGTGAATTCTTGATTGAGGATCCTTTAAACCAGGGATGTTGTTTCAGTGCATTTATTATGCCAATATTACTTTGAGAAGTGCTGTTTATCTCAGCAATGCTGGGAATGAGGCAATCACTACATTTTTTCATGGCAAGGTTGAGATCATCAAGAACATCTTGTAGCATTGATCCAGCTTCATCTTCCAACTGATTGCAGATACTAAGAACAATCTCCTTTTCCATCTCATATGTATCACCAATTTGTACTTGTTGAGGAGGAGTTAAGACTAAAAATCTCTGAGCAAGATCAAGAGTCAAGCGGTGAATAGCAGTGGCCATATCCTTGCGAAGGGGATGGCAGCACTGATATGTTGGCTTTAACCATACATTGCTGCGAACACCCTGCATGAAGCCATCTCTCCATATTCCCTCCACCACTTGGCATGAAATTACACCACAGTCATAGCCATTTTGGATCCAATCAACGCTTAATACACCTCTTGGCTCTTCTGTCCATCCATGCAATGCCTTTACATTCCTCCAAATTTTATCACCTCCCCAAGCTCCCCAACCTTGGTTAGTGGTAGTTGAGGTAAGATTTTGTGTATAGTCTTGGCCAAGAATGTGAATCTGAGGACGAGGATCTCCTCCCAGAAACAGGACCAGAAAGACAAAGTAGTGATTGGCTACCTCTGTTCCCTTTATAGATGAATTGATAATCCCGATAATATTCTCATAGGGACAAGCATCTTCAAGAGGAAGAGAGAAAATCTTACGAAAGGTCCTGACTTCTTCTTCATCAGGTAAGTTGCCTAGAGCATGAAGATATGTGATGGGTATGTAACGAAATGGTGGCTGGCCCATCTGAATCCATAGTTCTAAAAGCCAGTTGTCCAGGATAAGACCATCAATCCATGATCTGTGCTTCAGAGTAGTTATTTCTCCACAAAGAGGTTGCCAGCGGTGAAGTTGTAGTTGATAGATTTCTTTTCAAGTCACTGTTTATGAAACAAAACCTGATGATAAGATTTCAAAACATACCTAGATCATCCAACAACCTACTTGGATCTTCTTCTTCCTCCTCTACATCCTCTAAGGGAGAATCACTGTAATCGGTATCATCTGAATTATCTGGAGATGTGTCCTCGCCTCCTTTGCTAGAGTTGGAGGATGATCCTAATTCCAGCTCTTGCTGCACGCAATGTAATTGTCTATCAATTTCCTGTAATGAAAGAGTTTTGATAGTCGAAGGTAGAATATCCTCTTCATTCTCTTCTAGTTGAGATATAAGATCTTTCAAAGAGTACATGGTTATCCTCTCAGCAGTGAAGAAGGGTGAGAGAGATCTTTGTGATTATATATCATGATTGGCGTGAATCTATTTATAGACGCCTCTGATTCTCCGATGTCGCACTCAGTCATAGAATGTCACACTAAGTCACACTAGCAAGGACATGTGTCATTAATTTCAATGGCAAACAATGAATTGCACATATTGTTTTATATATACAGTAGATAATATACAAATATTGAAAAGGATATGACTAAAGGAAGTTAAACAGGTGACCGGTCTCTCTATGAAGCGAGCTTTGAT
Source organism: Crucibulum parvulum (assembly GCA_036937015.1). Lineage (NCBI taxonomy): Eukaryota > Fungi > Basidiomycota > Agaricomycetes > Agaricales > Nidulariaceae > Crucibulum > Crucibulum parvulum. Next base: position 3,457 of record JASFCX010000012.1, on the reverse strand, counting down.
AGAGGGACCAATTCAATGGAGTTAAATCTGTGAGATGGTACACTGTGATCGGTTTTTGATGGAATGACGTTATTTCTATCCAAACTGAGTAACTCTTAGAATTCACCTGATTTGGAATAAGTGGGAAAATATGTCATGTTGAGTTGTGTTGAGGTTTATCATGTTGCTCATGTCTTCTGTATACTCTCAATTACCTAACAGCTTTGATGCATCCGCCCTTGAGCAACAGCTGAATGAAGTTTGCAAACTACCATTTAAAGAAGTGGAGGAGTTACTCACCAATACTATACCGCAAACAAGGCTCCCAATGGAATATCTCAATGGACTCAATGCAGGCAATCAAATGGCTGCATGTTGTGCATGCTTGCTAGCTTGGTTAGTTACTGATGGTACTCAGGTTCCACAGTAGATGCAACTTTGTGCTACACTGGCAACCTATAATGGCTTGGATTCTCCAATCAATGCCAGGACTGGAAGTAGCAAGACATTACTAATTGTTTTGAATATTCTCCTTGATGATCCCCTCAACAGTGGAATTTCATTGACTATATCACCTTTAAAGCACCTCAAAATCACCAGGTAAGTCCCATATTTGTTCTAGAATACTTCATCAATGTATTTTGCAGGAAAACAAGTTCAATGTAAAGTATGGCATTTCAACTATTGCTATCAATAAAGAAACCCCAAGAGAGAATACATTCTTGAAAGTGGGTTAAACATGCTGCTTTCATATACCATTCTAACTCAAACATAGAAACACATCCATGATATTCCTAGAAAGACTGCTGGTACTGCACAATATATCATTATAATGAATGATAGAGTAGATCTTCAAAACTCCAGAGGGTCACCTCTACCTACACCTTTGATGTCAGCGTGCATATCCACACTACCTTCACCTATCCTCGTTACCATCACCTCCACCTTCACTACCCTCACCTTTATTACCTTCTGTTTATCTTATTCATTCACTTTTTATCATCATTACCCATATAATATGTTTGTTTTATATACAATGTCTACAAAGATAGTCCTTACTAGACTCCATTGGAATTTTCTAAAGAAGAGTGAGTGACAGTAAAAATACCACTCAGACTGTAGAAACTATTAACTAAAGCATAAATATGTCTTCAGTTTAGAATTTAAGAAAAATCCATTTGTGAATCACTACATAACATACTTGACCTAATTGCAAGTCTTAGATTTTATTGGCATAAGTTTGCAGCAAGTTTTGAATCACACGTGATATGCACGTGATGTAAATGATTGCAGCCCACCAACCGGTTAGCCTTACTCCTGTTACGGCTATCATACCGAGAGTCCTTAAATGTTGGGAACATTCACACTCCAATGGATGCCAGAAGTTGGCTCATCATGTGGATTCGCGTTGTCGATGCGTTTGTTAATTAAACGACATCGAAATTCTCGCTCCGTTCAATCATAACCACAGCCTCTTTCCATCAACTATTCGCAGGCCGCGGCCGTTTCCTCATGCAATGTTCATGGCATCTGAGCCAAAGCTAGGATTAAGCACGGCAGAGGGTCTGTGGCTTGCTTGCGAACTTCTACATCCGCAACTCCCGCATGACATACATGACCATATCCTTGAAGGAATATGCAAGGCTCTTGATGGACAACATGTCATATCCGTTCTACCAACTTTGCCAATAAACCAATTGTTGAAGGAGCTTCTCCACCTTGCTAGTACTTATCAAATATTCTTGTTATTCAGTCACCTCTTTGCCCTGCTGGGGTTTCATGGGGGCTGGGGTAGGTGTCAGCAGAGGATATACAAGACTTGTTATTGGTCCATGGTATGAGGAATAAGGGGGGTTGGAGGGTAATAGCCTAAGTACTCAGTTTGATTTTGTGGGACTACAGGATTATACAACACCATTCCAGGTGGTACAAATGAGATACTTGAGCTTGAATAAAGCCATTCCGGGTCTGTCTGTACAGACTGGTCCATTTGAAAGTTGACGTACTTCAGAAAAGACTATCTGTTGCATCAATGGCAATGTTTCTACGGAAATAGGAGTTCAGCCAAGCAACAGCTGGCATTTGGCATTCTGTCGGAGTCTAAAATATCCTAATATTTGAGGGCTCACGGTCACCATGGTGTCACATCAGCAACAGGAACCAGGCATCTTATCAGCAATGTCAGTCTCGGTACTTGCTGATCAAGTGACTACAACTGGCAAGCGAGGCTATGCGACACCAGGCTTAAGGGAAAGTTGATGGAGATCAAACTCTGCCACATTGCCGGATCCTGGTATCAGCACGTGCGGATGCGATGCATTGATTGGAGTCATCAGCGAGTATCATGCCCCAGTCGCAGGGTGCTGGCTTGAGTACTCCAGAAGGTTTATGGCTTGCTCGTACACTCCTACACCCACAAATGCCACACAATATTCACAACAATGTTCTTCAAGGTGTTTGCAAGGCACTGTGGGAAGTGAATGCGCTTACAGGAAAGTGCTGAGTGCTCAAAACCGGTTGTTTGGTGCTCCAGACTGGGTGCTTCCAAAATTAGCGCTTTTTGACAACTCTTCCGGCCAGGTGCTTCTAAAATTAACATCTTTTCGGGACACTCCCTGTGTGGTGCCTCTAAAATTAGCGCATTTGGAACGCTCCAGAGCTGGTGCTCTAAATTTAGTACTTCTTTGGATGCTTCCGGTGGAGTTCCAAAAGGAGCGCTTAGATCACGTTTAATTCAAACACTTCGAGTTGAGTGTTCGCATTGGCAGTTGTAGCCAAATGCTTGCTTTGTTGGGTTTTGCTATGTACAATGTTGCTTGGTTGTATTATGCACGCCATTGCTTGGTTGTGCATCTTACGCCCTGCGGTGTTTAAAACAAATGTGCTTCGCCCACCCGCCCCTTGCTTCGCGTACCACCTGAACCCTGCCTCAACACCCCGCCTCCACCACTGCCACCGCGCATGCCCCTCCTCTCCAACAGAGATGTGCGCCGGCATGTCCTTCGACATCAACAAGTGACAAGACGACAGCTGTCACTGCTTTGCTCACCCGCCCCTTGCTTTGCTTACCTGCCTGAACCCCGTCTTAACACCCTGCCTCCGCTGCCACCACCGTGCATGCCCCTCCTCTCCAAAAGAGATGTGGGCCGGTGTATCCTTCGACATCAACAAGTGGCAAGACGACAACTGTCATCATGCTTCGCGTACCCGCCTGAACCCTTCTCAACACCCCGTCTCTGCCACCGTCACCGTGCATGCCCCTCCTCTCCAACAGAGATGTGGGCCGGTATGTTCTTCAACATTGACAAATAGTAAGGCGACGGCCAGCCTGAGGATGATGATGGACGATGCTGTTAATCGATGACCCGATGCGAGAATGTGAGTAAAAGCCCCTCTGGGCGTAACAACTTATGCTGACACTAGATCTGTGTTCTTTGTCTATCTATGCCCTCCTCAATCCCTGTAAAAGCGAAAATGA
>JASFCX010000011.1:0-39089 GCA_036937015.1 Crucibulum parvulum | reverse complement strand
CAGATGGTATCTATCCTACCACAGTCGTACTATGTATCATCAATTCACTAATGTTCTGTCTTGTGTTGTCTTTTTTTTCTCGAGCAGAAGGGTTAAGAGACTATTTTTCGCAATTTGGGAAGGTATACCCTTCGTACTACTTCTGTTGACTGCCGTCTCTAACTTTTAGCGAAGGTTGATGCTTGTACAATTATGCGTGATCCATCTGGCACTTCTCGTGGTTTCGCTTTTATGACGTTCGAAGATCCAAACGCTGTAAATGCGGTCGTAGCTCGTGAGCATGTCTTGGATGGAAAATCGGTGCGTTCCGCTGGTCGAATTCCTGTCAATTATTCCTAACCAATTCAATTGAATATGTGCAGATTGATCCAAAGCGGGCTATTCCACGTGAAGAGCACCTAAAGAACACTCGCTATTTTGTGGGGGGATTATCTTCTTCTACTACCTCAGAGTCAATGCGCGAGTTTTTCTCGGTATATGGGAAGGTCGTTGACGCAACTGTCATGGTGGATCGAGATTCTGGGCGATCAAAGGGTTTTGGCTTCGTTACGTTTGAAGATTCTGCTAGTTCAGACCAATTCGTTGGCAAGATTGGCTTGGTATTAGATGATAAAGAGGTGCGTCTATTTCTATCTTATGTAGACAAGAATTAATCCCTTTCATTTAAGATTGAAGTCAAGATGGCTCAGGCTCGCAGTCAAAGAGAACAGACCAGAACATCGACATCGAGTAATATAGGCATACGGGACATGCATGAACGCGAGCCTCGAGCATCATCAACAGGTTCCATATTCTCAAGCACCCCTAACCCAATGGCTACGCCCTATCAAAGTTCTATTAATCAAATGCCGATGACGGGGGTATCTATGCCAATGCTTAGTATGAGTCCGATGATGCTCGCGATGGGAATGGGAATGAATGGTTACAATGGGATTGGTGTTATGAACCCTATGACCATGATGGGTGGCAGTATTAATATGGGTAGCATGGGCAACATGGCGACTGCTCGTATGGGAATGGCATCCATGGGTGCTAATAATATGGGTGGTATGATGTCAGGGATACCTGCAAGTGGTATTGGCTACAGAGGATTGCCTGTGAATGGGATGAGCGGCCTTGTAAATGGAAATCTGCCAAGGGCATTTATGAATACAGGTCCTGGTCCTATGCGCTTGACATCACGAGGTCAACATAATTTCCATCCATATGCGCGATAGCTTTTAACTGAATTAATTAGAATATTTTGGTCAAATGATTACTTTCAGTGTCAATTCTAGAATTAATGGGGATTTTTGGTTTTAATATTTATTCTGAAATATTGCTTATATTATATAAATATTCATTTAATATATCTTATACTATATTGTTGTACATGTCTTATAGATATTTTTTAGTTTTCTCTTCTTTTATTTACTTATGTCATATTCAGAAATGTGTTAAGCCCAACTCTGAGTCTATTCCAACTTCAAGCATTTTATCCTATTATTGGTGTTATCTCTTACTTTATTCTATCTTAGATTTTTTGATCACTCTTATTAGGCATGTCAATACTATCTACTCAGAGAAGTGCTGAGGTCAATATGCAAACTATCAACTTAGAGAAAAGAGGTGAGAGGAGGAGTAGAGCTTTTAGTATTGATGGTAAGAAACAATCAGCTAAAGAATACAGAATAGAAACCACAACTACTACTATATATACTAGAAGACCATATACTTAAGGTGCAGCTAAAGTATGTTCAATAATAAGGGAGATATATGTAAGTAATATATCTACTGTGCACTGCAGCTGCATACTGCAAACATGAGTTACAAACATATAATTAATAAAAGATCAAAATGAAATAAGTACTACTATTGTATGTTATCCTCATGTTGTAACATGAGCTGGTTGTCTGTGTATGTCATCAAATTATAGAAACTGTTCCATTAATTAGAAAAGAAAAGAAAAGAATAATCAAATTAAATGATTCATAACATTACCTCTCTAGGAATCATATCCTTGTGATTAGACCATTTTCTCTATTGCCATTTCTCCCATTGCTCTGAGATATATTGGTTTGTTGAGCAGGTTGTCTGATATATGGTGGTTGGTAAAGTAGATGATATAAATAATGAAGGAGAAGATGATGAGGGCAATGACCAAGATGATAATACTGGTTGCAATACTCACAATGGTGCCCAATTTTCAGATGAAGACCATAGAGTTCCAGGGTTTCTGGGTGTGGTTTCAAATAAGCATCAGGGTACTATGAGTAAAGAATGTATTTGTATATGTGGCACTACAGGATGACTTTTATGGAATTCCTCTACTAGTTCAAAGCTATTTTCCAAGTTGCCAAATGGTTCCTATAATCTGGACTCTTTTGGGTAATTCTTCCAGTCAACTAAATATCTCATTACTGGGTAATGGTAATATCCTCATCTCTGATAATCTATTCAGCTGTCAAGGATAGATTCTACTTCATATTTGGAGGTTCCATCTATGATATCTGAGGGTGGAGGAGGTTCCTGGTTTTGAAAAGTCAATATTGGTTCTGAAAATAGTATTAACAGAGATTCATAAAAGACTGGATATTTTCACTTCCATTGAATTGGTAACTTTAACTTGTAAGCTGATAATCTGACTTTCTCAAGTATTTCAAAAGGTCTGTATTGTTTGTCCTTCAGTTTCTTAGCCAGTCAGTCTGTATCAATATTAATTCCTTCCAGGTACACTTTATCTCCAGATTTGTATTCTCATAATAGTTTTGTAGATCTGTCATAGAAGTATTTCATATTCTTGGCAGCAATTTTGAGTAATGCTTTGGCTTAATGTATATGCATCATCATATCAACAAATTCTTGTACTGATTGAGTTTTAACAGTTCCTAAAAGTTCAATTCCTTTCTATGGGTGTTGTCCTGAGTTCAGAAAGAAGGGCAAGTATCTCAGTTGATGTGTGAACTTTATCATTGTAGAAGAATCTGGCTAGAGACATCCATTCAGACCAATTATCTTGTTGGTAGTTGATGAATATTCTGAGATAAAGTTCAACTTCCTAATTGACTCTTCCTATTTATTCATCTGTTTGAGGATGATATGCTATTGATAAATTCTGTGCCATTTCAAGTAATTCAAAAAAGTCCTTCATAAACTGGGAAGTGAACTGAGATTCTTAATTATTAATCACTTGTTTAGGAAGTCCATAGTTCTTAAAGATATGATTCCTGAATTACTTAGCAACCCCTATTGATGTGATTTCAATTGTTGTGGGAATGAACTTGGCTGCTTTAGTAAATTGATCTACTATGACAAGAATGGGATTGGATCCTAATAACTTTGAAAGAGGTCTGATTAAATCTACCAATATTATCTTCCAAGGTTTTGTCAGAATAGCATTAGATATTAATGGTGCTGCAAGTGATGTTTGATTTGGCTTAGTCCTTTGACAGACTTTGCATCCATTAATATATTTCCTAATGTCTGCTTGTAATCTAGGCTACCAGTAATTTCATGTAATAAGCTCCTGAGTTTTATATTATCCTGGATATCCAGTTAAAGTGGAATCATGATGAAGATGGATAATTTCTTCTTGGAGTTTCTTATCTCTTGGTATATAGATTTAATGCATCCAAGTGATAGTTCCATCTTCAAGTTCTTTCCAACCATTTTCTTTGGTTATAAAATTCCTTTCAATAACTTTATCTCTATTTTTTGATGCTCTTTTGATTCAAGACATTAAAGATTTGTCAATTCCTACTATGTCATGTTGCCAAAAATATTCTGGTTTAAGCATGGTGATATTTTCATTGTCATTCACCCCCTTCTTATGACCTGCTCATCTCAAGAGGAAATATGCTTTTACCATTTGTTTTCCTGCTTTATGTTATATATAGGGTAAAATGATATTGTTGTATTTCTGTAACCCATCTGGCTTGTCAACAATTTAATTTCTGAGGCTTTCTGAAGTATTCAAGGTTCTTGTGATCTGTCCAAATCTCAAATACTTCTTTTGCTCCTAAAAGAAATTGTCTCCAATTATCTAAAGCCATCCTGATTGCAAGCATTCCTTTATCATATATTTCATAATTACTTTCTATACTATTTAGGGCATGAGAAATAAATGCTATAGATTGCCATATGCCATCAAGTTGTTATTGGGAAAGAATTTCACCATTTGCATAATCTGAAGAGTCTACTTCTATTTGGTATTTGCCTGTATTATTAGGCATTGCTAATACTGGAGCTGAAGTTACTTGTTTCTTCATTTCTACAAAAGTATTGTCTTGTTCTTTCAACCATTTCCAAGTATTGTTTCCAGTTAATTCTGTTAAAGGTTTTGCTACATATGCAAATCCTAGTATAAACCTTCTATAGAAATTAACAAATCCAAGAAATTGTTGAATATCTCTTTTATTTTGAGGTGTTGGCCATTTAACTACTCCTTTGATTTTGCTGGATCCATTCTAACTTGGTTATAAGAAACAAGTATTCAACTTTGGCTTGTTTGAAAGTACATTTCTCTGGTTTTAAAAAAAGTTTATTTTCTTTGAACTTTTATAAAACTCTTTTTATCATGATTTTATGTTCTTTAAATGTAGCTGCAAATATAAGAACATCACCCATATAGATAATGACTTTTCCTTCATCTATTTCTGCTTTAAAGATCATATTCATCATAGTTTGGAATATAGCCAATGAATTTATTAATCCAAAAAACATGACAAGTGGTTTGAATAATCCTCAATTGGTATGAAATGCTGCTTTCCATTCATCTCTATCTTTGATCCTGACATTGTTGAATCCCCATCTGACATCTAATTTAGTGAAGTACCTTACCTTCCTAAGCTTATCTACTAGTTTTTGGATAAGTGGCAGTGGGTATCTGTTTTTAATTGTGATGTTATTTGATTAATGATAGTCCTATATAGGTCTAAGAGATCCATCTTTCTTTTTGACAAAGAAGAATGGTAATGCCATTGGTGATTTTGAAGGTCTAATTTATCCAGATTCAAGATTCTCAGTAAGGAATTTATCAAGTTCTTCTTATTCTGCAAGATTTAATAGATAGATTTTACAATCTAAAACCTTAGCATCTGGTATTAACTTGATTGCATGATCCCATAGCTGTCTTGGTGGCATTTTATCAAATGATTCTTTGAAAAATACATCTTTGAACTTATAATAAAATTTAGGAACTGATTCCTCAAATATCTTTAATTTCTTAGCTTTGAATTGTTCTTCTGCTAGCTTAGATGATTTTACCTAGAATGCTCTAATCTTTATTTCCTGATTTAAATTAATGATTAGGAGATATTCTCTGTCTTCAATTTTGGGCTTATCAATATTCATTATTTCATCATCTTCTTTGAATAATAGGATTTGGATTAAAGGTATACACTCCAAAGGATATCTGGTAAATTCAATTTAAACTCCAAACTAAGATTCTAAGTATATACTTACTTTTAAGCACATCCAACTTTTACACTAGAGAGATTTAAGTATGGTTTATGAATATTTGAATCTGGACAATTATTAAGGGCATATCTACATGCCCTATTTTAATATTACCATCCACTAAAGCATATCTTAAAGCTGTGGCAGACTGGCTGGAGAAAAAAGATAAAGTAGCAAATTAACTGTGGCTTTTGATTAAATCTGACCAAATAGTTCATTTTTTGAGATTTTACAGTTATTTGGATCAAATTGGAGTCTATATATCTCCAAAAGCATCCTGAAGCTCATTTTAATGCTTATGATGATATATTCTCTATTATAATGGCAAAAAACAAATCTCTTCAATCTCTCATCAATAGCATTAAAAAAGCAATATAGCAGATTTAAAATTTTCATCTAAAGAAAATGATAATTACTCAGCTTGATGCTGAGCTTGTTTCTATAACCTTAATTTTCTCTTTTCCTTAAGAGGAATTTAGATAGTCCATTTTTAACCTTTTACTCAAGATTCACTTGATAGAGATGCAGTACACTTTGCATTTATCACAAAGAAGTCCAATCATTATTATAGAGCTTCTGACTACTAGATATATGGAAGTTTCATCTTATTCTCTTTGTAAGTTTTACAATAAAACTAGCCATACTTAACTCCAATATTATATATATAAGAAAAAATATATGTGCTCAATTGCACTAAGAAGCCTAAGCAGACTGCTAAACAAGCTCAGGTTACTTCAGCAACATCTAGTATATCAGGCAGCACTGAAACTGCCTCAAAAGTCATTAATTTTGCTATATATATAAGTATTTATTTAATTGATCCTTGTAATCTCAATACTCCATTGCAGCTTGATGCTAACTTTGATTAGAATGCAGATACTAATGCCACATCTTATATAATTCCTTATTGTTTGTTATTGGCTTACCAATTATGTCAAACAATATATTCCTATCAGGTTAACTAATTATACTGTAACATATTCTGCTGGAGTAGGCAATGTGGTATTTTGCCTATTGTTAGAGGAAAATAAGTGAGATCTATTGAATTAATTCATATACTATATATCATGAATCACTTATTTTTGATTATTCTTTACTTTTCTTTTCTAATTAATGGAATAGTTCTCTATAATTTCAACAACAAATACAAATAACAAAGCTCATAATATAATATGAGGATAACACACCATAGTAATAGTAGTATATATTTTAATCCCTTATTAATTATATGCTTGTAACTCATGTTCACAGTACACAGCCACAGTGCACAGTAGATACATTACTTACATGCTTTCTTATTACTAAACAATGCTTTAGTCACACCTTATGTATATGGCTTTTAGTATATATAGTATTAGTTATAGTTTCTATTCTCTAGTTTTTAGCTGATCATTTTTTACTGCCAATACCATCTGCTCTATACTCCTCTCTTCTTTTCTCCTATAAGTTCATAGTTTGCATATCAACCTCAGCACTCTTTCTGTAGATTGTGTTGATATGTTTAATAAAAGCTAAAGACTTCCAACTACCAACTTTGATACTCAAACCCTCCTGAACACTACTACATCCCTTTACCTCACCATTCATTATCACTCACCCTTCCCTATTCTTTTACATCCATTTTTATTATCTTCCCAGCCTGTATCAGAGAACATTGTGTTGGTCAGATCAGATAATATAATAAAAAGAAAAGTTGAGCCCATCTCTTTATACTTAATTGTCAAGGAAGCATATTCTATCTTCAGAGAAAATACAATCCACTAGTGGCCTTTTGGAAGAGAAAAAGGCACTAGTTCTGCATCTCAAAAAAGCAGTCTCTTATAATTTTTCCTACTATTCCATTCAAAAGATTCACTGTTGGTTAATAGTATGAAGCTACACTTTATGGTCTAGTACAGTTTTATATGCTAGTTACTGGAGCAAACTGCACACATCCTTTGCTTCTATACCATCCACATCCTCCCATACACTTCCAAACCCTACTGTCAATTCATTTAACAACTCATTATACCCAGGGAATTATCCCCTGAAATCCCAATCTACCACCCTAATACACCTGATTATTACTCCAATATCACAAACTTCTCCTCTCATACCCTGCAATTTCTTAACACCCTTGACTACCCTAAGACACCTTCCAATGCCCCTTTCTACAACCCCAATGATTTTCCAGTAAATATCTACAAAGGCAGAGAACTTTTAGCCAGATCCAAATATTGGTCATACTTTATACAAAGATTACTTGAAGATGCCTGATCATTCTGAGCTACCCCTTGCTACTACTACCACCCCTGCACTCCCCTCTTCTCTTCTTAGCCTCACAGAACTAATTTACAACTTAGTAGCTGGAATACTAGCATTGTTGTGTTAAGATTGTAAGAGAGGGGAGGTGGATGAGGATGAGAACTCAGACACAGATACAAAAGTGGATCAGAATTGACTATAGAATCCAGTGAACAATATAGCTATTTATCTAATGTGAAGCACAGCAAAGCTGTGCTCAAATGCTATACAATCAAATAAATAATGAAACAATCAAAAGCAGTCATCAAACCAGTTCAAACTATACAGCTATCAAACCAGTGCAGGGGCTATGCAACCAAACCTAACATGTTGAAGGATTGGGTATCTTTCTTTAAAAGGTCCACAGAAGTAACTGAGAAAATCACACAGGCAATGAAACAACAGAACCAATAATTAGAACCCTGCCTCCATTCTGAGAAACCTAAAGCCTATTATGGTAAAAAGAACCAGGCAGCCAATTGGATCAAATTGGTAGAAGTCTATTTTCTATAAATGAAAATAGAAGAATTAGCAGGAGCCAAAAGGATCAACTTTGCATTAAGCTTGATCTCCAGTGGAGAACAGAACCAAGCTAGTAATTGGGTAAATAACTGCTATACAACTATTATGTAAGACTGAATCCTTAATAATAAAGGACAAAAGGATAATCCAGCAAAAGAATTGATGGAAAACTAGAAAGATTTCAAAGAAGGATTTCTAATCCAGTTTTCATTATACTTAGAATAACAGGATTTACAGGATGCAATTGAAAGGCTTTACCAAGGAATATAAAATGTGGATAACTTCATTCAGAAGTTTTATGAACTGGCTCAAATCACTAGATATAATAACAAGACCCTTATTTATAAATATAAGAATGGTCTCAGAAAGGATCTTATTCAAACCATAGTAACTAGAAAAAAGAAAATTGCCAACATAACCCTAAAAGAATGGATGCAGAGTGCAATCAAATTAGATTGAGAATTAAGAAATCTTGATAGGAAAATCCTAGGAAATAAAAATTTTGGAAGTCAAGTTGTGACACTAAAACCAAATACTGAAATACCCCAGCCTACATTCAATCAAATATCTATAACACCTATAAAAGACCTCAATGCTATGGACATTGACTGTTCAGTTAGATATAAGCACAAATATGCTAACTATGGACAATTTCTCATTTATATCTTCTAATATGGTTCTTCCAAATTTGAAATTCAATGATTTATTGAAAAAATAGAATGAATTGAGTGCAAAGAAATTTACTGGTATAATGGTTATACCTGGAAGTATTGAATGGACAGTTAAACAGCTAAAAATTCATAAACCAGAAATGGCAATTGGAATACTTGATATATGGGTACATAAGAAATGATTTGAGTAAGTCTCCAATCAAATAGTTGAAGACCTTAATAAACTTATAGATAAAGAAGTTATTGAGACACTTAACAAGTTAAGACAACTTGAGAAATATATTTGAGGAAACAATGGTCAATAAATGGACTTAGAACTACTTGCTCAAACAATCAATGATAAACAAAAGTTTAAATTAGTTGCATTACTTGATAGTGGATATGCTAGAAGTTATATTAATGCAACATTTACAAAATAAAAACAGAATTAACACACACAAATATCCATGATTGATTCTCATTTATAACACAGATGAAATATTTAATTCTGGAGGATCTATTACAGATTATATTGAAATGAATATCCAAATTAAAGACTATCAGAAATGACTTTATTTTGCAGTATCTAATCTTGAAAAAGCTCAGATGTTCATTGGTTATGAATGGTTGAAACTTCATAACCCTGAAATTGACTGGAAGCTTTCTAAATTCAAATTTACTAGATATTCTTTGGAATATATACCTTTAGTTTGAACTTTATTACCTGAAGAAGATAATGATATCAATGAAATTGATAAACCAAAAATTGAAGATGGAGAACATCTTTTAATTATTGGTCTGAACCAAGACATAAAGATTGGAACTTTTCAGACTAAATCATCTAAATTAGCTGAAGAACAATTCAAAGCTAAGAAATCAAAGACATTTGAAGAATCAGTTCTGAAATTCTATCACAAATTCAAAGATATCTTCTCTAAAGAATTGTTCAATGAAATACCACCAAGACAACCATGGAACTATGCAATTGAGTTAATACTAGATACTAATGTTTTAGATTGTAAAATCTATCCTTTAAACCTTGCTATTATAAACTGTTTATTTTGATTATTCTTTTCTTTTCTTTTCTAATTACTAGAACAGTTTCTATAATTTCAACAATAAAGACAAATAACAGCTTGTGTCTATGATATGAGGATAACACACAGTAGTGATACATATTTCATTTTGATCTTTAATTACTTATATGCTTATAATGCATATCTATAGTATATAGCTGCAGTACACAGTAGATATATTACTTACACATATTTCCCTCATTATTAAACATGTTTTAGTTGTATCTTATATACATGGTCTTCTAATATATATAGTAGTAGTTATAGTTTATAGTCTTTAGCTGGTTGTTTCTTACTGCCAATACTATTTACTCTACTCCTCACTTCTTTTTATTTTTTCTAAGTTGATAGTTTGCATATTGACTTTGGCACTACTCTGAGCAGTTAATGTTGATATACCTGACACTTGCAGAACAAGGAGAACTTGATAAATTCCTTACTGAGAATCTTGAATCTGGATGAATCAGACCTTTGAAATCACCAATGGCATCTTCATTCTTCTTTGTTAAGAAAAAAGTCAAATCTCTTAAACCTGTACAAGATTATTGCTGCTTAAATGACATCACAATTAAGAATAGATACCCATTACCACTTATTCAAGAACTAGTTGATAAGCTCAGGAAAGCAAGGTATTTCATCAAATTAGATGTCAAATGGGAATTCAACAATGTTAGAATCAAAATTGGAGATTAATGGAAAACAGCATTTCAAACTAATTGAGAATTATTTGAACCATTTATCATATTTTTTGGATTAACAAACTCACCAGCCACATTTTAAACAATGATGAATATGATCTTTAAAGCAGAAATAGATGAAGGAAAAATTATTATCTATATGGATGATGTTTTTATATTCACAGCTACACTTGAAAAATATAAAATTATGGTAAAAAGAATTTTACAAAAATTCAAAAATAATAAACTCTTTTTAAAATTGGAGAAATATATATTCGAATAAGCAGAAGTTGAATACCTTGGGCTTCTAATTTCTTATAACCAAATTAGAATGGATCCAGTAAAAATCAAGGAAGTAGTTGAATGGCCAATACCTTAGAATAAAAAAGATGTTCAATAAGTCCTTGGATTTATTAATTTCTACAAAAAATTTATACTAAGATTTGCATATATAGCTAAACCTTTAATGGAATTAACTGGAAATAATACTTGGAAATGATCAAAGGAATAAGATGAAGCATTTGCAGAAATGAAGAAATAAGTTACTTCCAACACCTGTATTAGTAATGCCTAATAACACAGGCAAATACCAAATAGAAGTAGACTCTTCAGATTATGCAAATAGTAGAATTCTTTCCCAATAACAGCTTGATGGTATATGGTGACCCATAGTATTTATTTCTTATACTCTAAATAGCACAGAAAGAAATTATAAGATTTATAACAAGAAAATGCTAGCAATAATGATGGCTCTAACAATTGAAAATAATATCTTTTAGGAGCAAAGGAAGTATTTGAAATCTGAACAGACCATAAGAATCTTGAATATTTCAGGAAACCTCAGAAATTAAACTTCCAATAAGCTAGATGGATCACTGAAATATAGAAATATTATTTCACCCTACAATATAAAGCTAAGAAAAAAATAGCAAAAGTGGATTTTCTCTTAAGATGAATAGGTTATGAAAAAGGGGTAAATGACAATGAAAATATCATAATGCTTAAACCAGAATATTTCTGGTAATATGATATTGTAGAAATTGACAAGTCTCTATGTCTCAAATTAAAAGAGCATCAAAAAATAGAGACAAAATCATTAAAAGAAATCTTGCAATAATCATATATTCAAAATATTTTGAACAAAGACATTATTCTATTTTTGCAGGAATTATGTGAGAACTTGGGACAAATACATATATCCAAATCATGTGACAGATAAGATTAGATTATGCCCTGATTTCTATTTATAATTACCAATTTTCACAGAATCAATTATGCTTATGCCTTCATATATCCCTATACTTTTCCCTTTATACTTATGATTCATATCTATGCTTTCCCTTATAACTTATACTTTATGACTCTTTTTATTATACTATAACTGCTTTATGACTCTCTTCTATGCTTTATAATTCCTCATTATGTTTTATGACTCTTTTTTATGCTTTATAATTTTCCTTTATACTCTGTAACTCATTTTATATCTTATAGATCACTCTAAATCATTTTGAGTAACTACTTACAACTCAGTTTGATTCTTTATAAGCCCACTTAAGTCTATATGACTTAATTTATAATTCCTTATTACCTTTCTATATATTTATGAATTATTTAGACTTAATCTTTGTATTAGCTATGTAGTTGTCTAATGGAGTGCATATTAGGCTAGTAATAATGCAACTTATGTATATGATGGGATAAGTTTGCAGGAGGAACATTGAGCAAGCAGGGTGTGGTGTGGGGGAAAGCCAGAGGCTTTCTGGCCTAGTAGGAGTTCTTAACCTGGGGGGAGAATAAGATGAGCTATAATTGGGTGAAAGGGAGATGACCCATGTTTGCTATCTCTTTCCTGGTGATGAGAACTTGCCTGCACAGGCAATAATGGATGCTGAGAGGACAGTGGAAGGTACAGTGGTGCTGCTCAAGGTTTTTTGGGAGTAGAGGGTGGGAAAAACAATGGAGAGAATGTCTGGGGGGGTAGTTTATTAATATTCAGCAGTCATGGTCCAGGTGGAGGTTATGGATGCTGGACCCAACTGCCTCTGCTACATCATACAAAGACTACACCCTAACCCTACAGTTATTCCTCTTTTTGTGCTAGGCCATAAATCTTTGTATTAGCTATGTAGTTGTCTAATGGAGTGTATATTAGGTTAGTGGTAATGTGACTTATATATATGATAGGATAAGTTTGCAGGAGGAACATTGAGTAAGTGGGGTGTGGTGTGAGGAAAAGCTGGAGGCTTTCTGGCCTGGTAGGAGTTCTTAATCTGGGGGGAGAACAAGATGAGCTACAATTCCCAATGGGCAGGAGTTTGTGATATATTAAGCAAGTCTTGAGCACCCTTCCATTAGGAGTGAATTTCTGCTCACCTGTGTCAGTCTAGTGGTGTGGCACCTACATTGTGGCTCAGACAAAGGCCTTATATAGTGTTGGGTTTGCTTGCATATACAGGGCCATGATTTGGGCATACTTTATAAGGTATCCATAAAAGGCATCACTTGCCCAGTGGCCTTTTGCCTTTATAACTTCAAAAGGTATGCCTTGGAGTAGGTATTCTAATGTTGTGCCTATTTGGATGCCATATCCTTGGAGGGGGTTGAGCCCAGCTGCTTGTGCTGCTGCTGCAAGTGTATTAACAAATCTTGGCTTGGTAAGTGGTTGGTGAAATGTTTTATGCTTATAGGCAAAGAGTGCACCTTCCTGGGGTGGTATATTCAGGGCAAGATGGTGCTGTAAGGCAGCCTCAGGGTTGGTTTTGCCATGCTGCACTGACCATGATACATTTTCCCTGTATATTGATGTCTTAGTCCATGGAATGTGGAAGACTGTAGATTGGAGGCCACCTTAATCCATATTTAGAAGTGGTGGAATGTGTGGTTAGAATTTGGTTTGATAGATTTGAGTGGGCTTCCTGAGGGCTTTAACTCACCTAATTTGATATTTAGCAGCTTTATATGGTGTAGTGGGTTAAAGGCATCACACTTTGATATAGTGAACTCACTGACTCATGCTGCTGCCCAGAACATTGTTATTAAGCATATATATACTGATGTATGGAGTGGCTGGCTGAGGTTTAGCTGGGTGTGAATTGCTGCCATGAAGGTTGTTGTATATAGCTGCCATTTTTTTGCATTTCAATATTGCTGGAGTGGCTTTATCTGCTATCTGCAGGAGGGTTTCTATTTCTGCTGTATTCATCTGCCAGCAGATGTCATATATGATGTGCTATGCCTGGACTCCAAGAATGTAGTTTTCTATTGTTTTTCCAGAGTAGGCACCTGAGATTGCTGCAATAAATGCTGCTATAAGGACTGGGCTGGCTGGTGCCCATTGGTCTTCAGGTATCTTCCTCTTATCACAGAATACATGGTACACAAGTAGCTCTGATCTATAGGCTGATCTTGTGCTCTCCTTATATGCTTCTATGGCTGTCTGAGTGATTTTCTGAAGGTCAAATGTGTGAATTCTCACCAGATTGCCATTATCATCTTTTGCTTCTTGCACTACTGCTGGTATCTAGCACTCTAGCCAATCTGAGCATAGTACATATGGTCAGGATATGGATGGAAGTGGGTGAAGGTCTGTGTTGTATGGGGCTGGGGGTCACCTTGCTTTGTTACTACTTTCAAGCCTAGTTTTGTCTATGCATGACCTTATTTTATTACTTCCAGTCTTGCTCTTTGTTGGACCATCTTTGAGTATATCTTTCCATGACATTATTGATTGATCTTCTTTTGGCAATAAGCATGCTGCAGGAAGGCTTGGGACATGGGGTGGGCATGCTGTCTTCTCTAGCAAGACATAGTTCAACTGGCTGAAGAGGAGCATTGAAGTTGATGATATAGGTATTGAGATAATCAGGAATGGGGATAGCTGGTAGTAAGAGTGTGTGGGAGCAGTATATTCCTCTTGAAAGGCCATCTGCTGGGTTGTCTTTACTAGCAACATAGCAGGAGTGTATAGTGACTCCAGCCTGCCCTGTATTATGGTGTATATGCTTGAACACCTCATTAGTTGGTCTATTGTGGCTCCATCTTTTCCACCATCCTTCAACAATGCCTCTGTTGTCTCTGAATACTCTGTAGTATTTACCATCCTTTGGTTTAAGGGTGAGGAGTAATGTGTTGATAAGAAATACAAAGCCAATAGCTTCTGCCTATCTGATGTCTTGTTTGTTTGACTTCTAGCCTGGTATAAGATGCCATGCCCTCCATTTGTTTTTGACTGTAATGCCAATACCAATTTCTGAGCTAATGTTGGAATAAGCACTATGGTCAGTGATGTGGGTGGGTCCTGGGATAGGTCTTGAGAGCTGAGGATAGGAGAGGATGTGTTCCCACCTTTCCAGGTCAATTGGAGTGCTGCAAGGGGCAGTACATAGCATGAATAGATGATGATGGAAGGTTCCCATAAGGGCTTCCAGGTTGGTAAGATATACATGTCCTGCAGGCACCATATGGCAAGCATGAAGTAGTTTTCCATATAGCTTTTGAGTGTTCTTGAGAGTATATGTCTTGTAGCTCTTCCAGTTAAGGATGACTTATAGGTACTTGGCTTTCTTTATGTCTGTGAGGAAGACCACCTTTTTCTCCAGGTTCCAGGAGAAGCCAATAAATAGAACCTTGGTACCAAAGGAGATATCTTTGTTCTTTTCCCATGGGATGTCCAACTCTAATGAAATTGTGTTGATATCCTCCATTGAGTAGCTGAACTGGGCATTGATTGGGGATTGGGTGGTTGAGTGAGATAAATCTTATATAGGAGTAGATTCATCTTCATCAAACTCCTCAGGGTATTCATTTGGCATAGCTTTGCCTCTGTACCACATCTTTCCACCATCTTATTGTTGGCCTCCATTTGCTATAATTTCAGCAGCCCATATGGCTTATTGCTCATTATATCACTAAATGTGTTTGATGAGGATTTGGAAGAATAGATGGTCATCCACCCATTTTAAGAGTGGTCCAATTCCTCTTGCTCATATAAGCTAAGCTCCTGCATCTCCCACTGAGCTGTAAACTCCTCCACCTGAGCCCAGGCCAAAGCAGTTACATGTGTCAATTGCAAATATATCCTTCCCTTGCAGGCATATGACTATTCCTGGCCATTGTGAGAGGTGGAGGGGAATTATTTGGTAGGCTTCTTTGACATCTTATACAGTGGCTTATAAGCCTGGTGGTAGTTGCCATATGATAAGGCAGATGGTGGAAAAGGTTTCCCATATGCATAGGTAGAGGTCTAAGTTAATGGCACTGTTAATTGATAATATGTTATTTTGGGGGAAATGAGGAAAGGAGAAGTTTTGCACAAGCCAGAATTTTCCTGATTTTCCTGGCTTGGGGATGATATTGAGGGGTGAGGATTGGAAGGGGCCAATGATTTTTTTTAACTTTGGCCTTAAATAATGACATGACCCTACCAATTCTCCCTTCTATTTCTTCATACCTATCCTCTCCATATGTTCCAGTATCATGTCAAGCCTTGTCTGCACTTACTGACTTCACTGATGCCAACTATCCAGACAGCTCTGGCCCTGGACCAATACTCTCTGCTACAACAAATTACTGAGCCCTGTCTATACAGATCACCACCAATAACCCCTGCTACCATCCATACTCCACAAACATGATTCATATGGGTTGTCAACATCATCCCAGATGCAACCACACCCCACACCCTAGTCAAGGGTATTACACACAACCTTAGAATCACCCACACAAGTTACTGGTGCATGCATTACTGGCAAGTGCTTGCTAAGTCACTTGCATCCTTAACTACCATATGTCTCCTATATGTTATCATCCCACTTAGATACTGAATGACCCACTCATTCCCCTTCAAAACCCTAGATATTACCTAGCCACATTACTATAAAAACCATACATATCCATAGAAACCAGGGACACTTATATTTTCTCTTTGATCTTTGGTCAAATATCAAATATCTTATCTCAGTATCTTCTACATACTGGATTCAATCCTTCCCAATTATATTTGTCTTAACCCATCTATATTGGCTCGGATCTCTCTTGTCCACAACCCTCATATCAATCCACATCCTCCCAAATCATCTCCTTACTGTTGAGCCTTGCTCCAGCCAGATCTCTCACCCCCAATCAATTTATCTGTGATCTCAACCCCAGTAACTTGCTTTTAGCCATTGAGCCTCTGCTCCAGCTATCAGACTTGATGCTTCACTCTCAGAACATCCTTCTATTGTCTTAAAGTGCTGTGACATCCCCAGTAACTTACCACACATTCAATTCTCACTCAGTGGCTCTTGAAACTGACTCAGCAACCATAATAATAATCTATTAATGCTAACTACAGGTATTTGGACCAGGTTTAACATTAAACCAAGATGTCTGATCCTACAGAAATCCCTATCCCCATGGAAACTGAACCCATTGAATGACCAGATCCCTCCATACTGGAATTACTCTACAATTTACTTGCAGGAATATTAGCTTTATTGAAAGGTTAGATACCCTTTATAAAGAGATTATCAGAAGCCATGGAACAAATTGCAAAAGCAATGACAACACAAAATGAACTCGCTAGCCTTTGTCTATGACCTGAAAAGCCAAAAGGCTATCATGGTGATAAAACACAGGCAGCAAACTGGATGAAGGGAATAGAGGTCTATTTTCTTCAAATGAAAATTAAAGACATGGCACACTCTGAGAAGATCCACTTTGCATTAAGCTTGATCTCTGGAGGAGAAGGAAACAAAGCTGGCAACTGGGTCAGTAACTGTTATATAGCAATAATGCAAGACTGGATCCTTAACAATAAAGGAGAAAGAGAAGATTATTACAAGGAACAGATGAGTGAATGGAAACTATTCAAGGAAACATTCCTTTTACACTTTTCATCATACTCAGAACAACAAGACACTCAGGATGCTTTAGAAAAGCTATACCAAGGAAAATGAAATGCAGAAGACTATACACAGAAATTCTGGGAGCTAGGACAACTCACTGGATATAATGAAGAAACCTTGATCTTTAAATTTAAACAAGGAATTAATGCAGACTTACTCCAAACCATTGTCACCACCAGGAAACTGAAAACCATAGCAGAATATATGGATTTTGCAAATGAACTTGACTGAGAACTAAGAAATATAGACAGGAACCAATGAAAGCAAAAAGGTTTTGGAAGTCAAGTTGAAGCACCAAAACCAAACACCTGGACTACACCAAAACCTCAGACAATGACACCACCTATGAAAGACCCCAATACTATGGACATTGACACTATGATGAAAAACAGACAATGCTTCAATTGTGGACAAAAAGGACATATTAGTAAGGATTGTCAACAACCTTGGAAACCTAGGCAATATGCAACTTGAGTAGTCATCACAGATACCACACCAGTAGCTAGTACATCAACAGACATCAGTAGTACCACAAACCCAGTAGTTTATAGTCCCAAACTGCTAAAAATCACTGAGCAATTATGCAAAGCGGGTTTTCAGTTAAGTCAGACATAAGCATGAATGTGCTGACTATAGATAATTCCTCTTTTGTATCTTCTAATGTAGTTCTTCCGAATTTGAAATTCAATGATTTATTGAAGAAACAGAATGAATTAAGTGCAAGGAAATTCACCAGTATAATGGTTACACCCAGAAGTATTAAATGGACAGCCAAACAGTTAAAAATTCATAAACCAGAAATGGCTATCAGAATACTTGATATGTGGGTATATAAAAAACAATCTAAGGAAGTCTCCAACCAAACAGTTGAAGACCTTAATAAACTTACAGACAAAGAAGTTATTGAGGCCCTTAACAAACTAAGACAACCTAAAAAATATATTCAAGGAAATTATGGACAACAGATGGATCTAGAATTAGTTGCTCAAACAATTGATGATAAACAAAAGTTTAAATTAGTTGCTTTACTCAATAGTGGCTGCACTGGAAGTTGCATTGATGCAACATTCACCAAAGAAAATGGAATCAATACGCATAAATACCTGCATCCAATTCCTGTCTACAATGCAGATAGAATATTCAATTCTGGAGGATCTATTATAGATTACATCAAAATGAATGTTTGGATCAAAGGTCATCAGGAACAACTTCATTTTGCAGTATCTAATCTTGGAAAGGCCCAGATGTTCATTGGTCACAAATGGTTGAAACTCCATAATCCTGAAATTGATTGGAAACTCTCAAAGTTGAATTTACTAGATGTTCCTTTGGAATGTACCCCATTGGTTTGAACCCTACTACCAGAAGAAGATGATGACATTACTGAAATTAATGAACCTAAAATTGAAGATGGAGAACATCTTTTGATCATTGATCTAAATCAGGAAATAGAAATCAGAATATTCCAAACTAAATCATCTAAACTAGCTGAAGAACAATCAGCAATCCAAAGCAAAGAAGGCAAAGATGTTTGAACAATCAGTACTGAAATCCTATCATGAATTCAAAGATGTTTTTTCCAAAGAATCCTTTGACAAAATGCCACCAAGACAACCATGGGATCATGCAATTGAATTAGTCCCAGATGCCAAAGTTTTAGATTGTAAAATCTATCCCTTAAATCTAGCCAAACAAAGAGAGCTTGACAAGTTCCTTACAGAGAATCTTGAATCAGAACAAATTAGACCTTCAAAGTCACCAATGGCCTCACCATTCTTCTTTGTTAAAAAAAAGGATGGATCCCTTTGACCAATACAGGACTATTGATGGCTAAATGACATCACAATTAAAAACAGATACCTGCTGCTGCTTATTCAAGAACTTGTTGATAAGCTCAGGAAGGCAAGGTACTTTACAAAATTAGATATCAGATGGGGATTCAACAATGTTAGGATCAAAGATGGAGATGAATGGAAAGCAGTGTTCCAGACCAATCAAGGATTATTTGAACCACTAGTCATGTTCTTTGGATTAACCAATTCACCAGCAACCTTCCAAACTATGATGAATACAATTTTCAAAGCAGAAATAGATGAAGAAAAAGTCATTATCTACATGGACAATATTCTTATCTTTACAGCTATGCTTAAAGAATATAGAATCATGGTAAAAAGAGTTCTACAAAAATTCAAAAATCATAAACACTTTTTAAAACTGGAGAAATGCATATTTGAACAAGTGGAAGTTGAGTACCTTGGTCTTGTTGTTTCCCATAACCAAATCAGAATGGACTTAGCAAAAATCAAAGGAGTAGTTGAATAGCCAACACCTCAGAACAAAAGAGATGTTCAACAATTCCTTAGATTTATTAACTTCTACAGACAGTTCATACAAGAATTTGCTCATATAGCAAAACCTTTAACCAAATTAACTGGAAACAACATTTGGAAATGGTTAAAGGAACAAGATGATGCATTCATAGGAATGAAGAAATACATAACCTCAGCACCAATATTAACAATGCCCAATGACATAGGCAAATACCATGTAGAAGTAGACTCTTCAAACTTTGCAAACAGAGGGATCCTTTCTCAACAACAACTTGACAAAACATGGCAACCCATAGCATATATATCTCATGCTTTAAATAGCACAGAAAGAAATTACAAGATATACGACAAAGAAATGTTAGCAATAATGACAGCTTTAGATAATTAGAGACAATATCTATTAGGAGCAACATAAATATTCAAGATCTGGACAGATTATAAAATCTTGAATATTTTAGAAAGCCTCAAAAATTAAACTATTGACAAGCCAGATGGGTTACTGAAATGTAAGAATTCCATTTCATATTACAACATAAAGCCAGAAAACAAATAGCTAAAGCAGACTTCCTCTTAAGACGAACAGGTCATGAAAGAGGGGTGAATGATAACAAAAATGTCATTATGCTTAAACCAGAATATTTTTGACAACACAGTATTGTAGGAATTGATGAATCTCTGATGTATCAAATCAAAAGAGCATCAAAAAATAGAGACAAAGTCATTGAAAGGAATTTAGCAGTCAAAGAAAATGTTTGGAAGGAACTTGAAGATGGAATGGTCACTTGGATACATTGTATCTATATACCAAGAGATAAGAAAGTTTGAGAAGAAATCATTCATCTTCACCATGACATCACTCTGACAGGACATCCAGAACAATACAAAACCCAGGAGTTAATTACACAAAATTATTGGTGGCCTAGACTATAAGCTGATATAAGGAAATATATTGATGGATGTGAAGTTTGTCAAAGAACCAAAGCAAACTGAACTTCACCAGCTGCACCACTAGTACCAAATGCTATTCTGACAAAACCCTGGGAAATAATATCAATAGACCTAATCAGACCCCTTCCAGAGTCATTAGGATCTAATGCTATTCTTGTCATAGTAGACTGATTCACTAAAGTAGCAAAGTTCATACCCACAACAATCAAAATCACATCAATGGGAGTTGTGAAGGAATTCAGAGATCATATTTTCAGGAACTATGGATTACCAAAAAGAGTGATTAGCAACAGAGGACCTCAGTTTGCTTCTCAATTCATAAAAGACCTATTTGGACTACTAGGGATGACTCAAAACTTATCAACGGCATATCACCCTCAGACAGATGGATAGACAGAAAGAGTCAACCAAGAAGTAGAACTCTATTTACAAGTCTTTATTAACTATAGGCAAGATGACTGGTCTAAATGGATGTCTCTAGCAGAATTCTCCTATAATGATAAGGTTCACACATCAACTGAATATTTGCCATTCTTTTTTAATTCAGAACAACATCCTTGGAAAGGGATTGAACCTTCAGGAACAGTTAAAACTCAATCAGTCCAAGAATTTGTTGATATGATAACACATATACACCAAGAAGCTGAAGCATTGCTTAAAATTGCTGCTGAAAACATGAAACATTTCTATGACAGGTCAACAAAACCATCATGAGAATACAAATCTGGAGATAAAGTCTATCTAGAAGGAATCAATATTAACACAGATCATCCAGCCAAGAAATTGGAAGATAAAAGATATGGACCATTTGATATACTTGAGAAAGTCAGATCATTGGCTTACAAGTTAAAATTACTGGTTCAATGGAAATGAAAACATCCCATTTTTCATGAATCTTTATTAACACCATTCAAGGAACCAATGTCTACCTTCTAAAATCAGGAACCTCCCCCTCCCCCAGATATTATTGATGGAACACCCAAATACTAAGTCAAAACTATCCTTGATAGCCAAATAGATTACCAGGGAAGAGGACCTCACCATTGCCCAGTTATGAAATACTTGATTGATTGGAAAAATTACCTAAAAGAAGCCAGAACTTGGGAACCAATCGCTAATCAAAAAAATAGCCTTGAACTGGTTGAAGAATTCCATAAAAGTTATCCCACTGCACCACAATTACAAACACACTCTCTACTCATTGTACCCCAACATTTATTTGAAACCACACTCCAAAACCCCAGAACCCTATGGACTCCCTTGACTTTGACTCTACCACAAAGACAATATTACTCATTGTTAGACCTGGTCCAAATACCTGTAGTTAGCATTAATAGATTATTATTATGGTTGCTGAGTCAGTTTCAAGAGCCACTGAGCAAGAATTGAATGTGTGGTAAGTTACTGGGGATGTCGTGGCGCTTTAAGACAATAGGAGGATATTCTGAGAGTGAAATGTTGAGTCCAATAGCTGGAGCAGAGGCTTGATGGCTAAGAGCAAGTTACCAGGGTTGAGATTGCAGATGAATCGATTGGGGGTGAGAGATCTGGCTGGAGCAAGGCTCAATAGTAAGGAGATGATTTGGGAGAATGTGGATTGATATGAGGGTTGTGGACACGAGAGATCCGAGCCAATATAGATGGGTTAAGACAGATATAATTGGGAAGGATTGAATCCAGTATGTAGAAGATATTGAGATAAGATATTTGATATTTGACCAAAGATTAAAGAGAAAATATAAGTGTCCCTAGTTTCTATGGATATATATGGTTTTTATAGTAATGTGGCTAGATAATATCTAGGGTTTTGAAGGGGAATGAGTGGGTCATTCAGTATCTAAATGGGATGATAACATATAGGAGACATGTGGTAGTTAAGGATGCAAGTGACTTAGCAAGCACTTGCCAGTAATGCATGCACTGGTAACTTGTGTGGGTGATTCTAAGGTTATGCATAATACCCTTGGCTAGGGTGTGGGGTGCGGTCATGTCTGAGATGATGTTGATGACCCATATGGATTGTGTTTGTGGAGTATGGACAGTAGCAGGGGTTATTGGTGGTGACCTGTATGGACAGGGCTTGGTAATTTATTGTAGCAGAGAGTATTGGTCTGGGGCCAGAGCTGTCTGGACAGCCAGCATCAGTGAAGTCAGTAAGTGTGGACAAGGCTTGATGTGATACTGGAACATATGGAGAGGATAGGTATGAAGAAATAGAAGGGAGAATTGGTAGGGTCATATCATTTAATTTCTCAATAAGATATAGCCAAGATTCAGGTTATGCAAGAAGTTCCTTTCTGGTGTAAATATTTACTAGGAGGTTGTTGGGATCATAGAAGTTAACATAGGCTTTGAAATCAGAGGGTGTAATAGTGGATATAGGGGTGTTGTAATGGGTAGGTGTTTCAGGGTATTCTAGAGTATTGAGATACTGTGGAGTTTGGTAATGGATGACAGAAATCTCAGGGGATAATTCCCTGGGTGTGATGATTTGATAGATGGATTGGTGGCAAGTTTTGGGTGTATAAGGAAGGATATGGATGATGTGAGAGCAGAGGACATGTGCAGTTTGGGATCTAGTTGCTGGCATATACTGTGCTAAACTGTGAAGTGTAACTTCTCACTGTTGACCAACAGTGGACCTTTCAAACAGAATAGTAGGGAGACACAAAAAGAGACTGCTTTCTTGAGATGCAGAACTAGTGCTTTCTTCTCTTCCAAAAAGCCACTAGTGGATTATACTATCTCTGAAGATCAAGTATGCTCCCTTGACAATCAATTACAAAGAGATGGGCTCAATGTTTCTCTTTGTTATATTGTCTGGTCTGACTAACACAATGTTCTCTTGTTCAAGCTGAGGTGATAACAAAAAGGGATAGGAATAGGGGAAAGTGAGTTATAATGAACAGTAAGATAGAAGAATGTAACAGTGTTCAGGATGGTTAGAGTATTGAGGTTGGTGGGAGGAAGTCTTTAGCTTTTATCAGGTATGTCAACACAATCTATATAAGAGAGTGCCAAGGTCAATATACAAACTGCAAACTTATAGAAAAGAGGGGATTGGAGTATAGAGCAGATAGTATTGGCAGTAAGAAATGACCAGCTAAAGACTACAGAATAAGAACTACAACTACTACTATATATACTAGAAGGCCATGCACATAAGGTGTAGCTAGAGCATGTTCAGTAATGAGGAAAACATGTGTAAGTAATATATCTACTGTGCACTGTGGCTGTGTACTGCAACATGTATTACAAATGTGTGTATACTAAGAATAGATTAAATGAAATATGTACAACTACTGTATGTTATCCTCATATATCAACATGAGTTAGCTTTGTTTGTTCTTGTCATTGAAATTATAGAAACTGTTCTAATAATTAGAAAAGAAAAGGAAAAGAATAATCAAAATAAACAGTTCATGACAATTTTAAAAAACCCCACCCAAAATGATTCTGAGTCTGAACTCAGTCTGACCAGATTCTGAACTGAGTCCAAGCAATCAGATCAGATCACCTGGAGGAGTGTAAAGACCTCCTTTTGGATAGTCAATTATTATCAGGTAAAGTTTATTTTTGTCTATATTGTATTTATTAATAATCAAATTAGTATTCATTTTTCTGGTCTAACATTACCTCCAGGATCTCCAAGATTTTTCTTACAGATTAATCCAGAAATGACTGCTACCAGAATTAGAATTTCAATCTTTTTTATGGGCTCTGTCTAATCAAAAAGATATTTTAAGCTCTACTCCAGAAAATATATTTACAGATTGCTCTGCTCTAAATTTATGCTCTAGATTTAAACTCTGGATCATCTATTCTAAAAGAGCCTGATATACTCCATTCTGTTTCTACAGACACTAAACTTGAACTAAGTAAAAGTGAAAATAAATTAAATAATATAAGCCTATCTGATAATTCTGGACAAATAAAAAAAAGAGGTAGACCTAGAATCAAGCCTCTTCCAGACCTTTCCATTTCTAATTGTAGGTGTGGAAGGCCTTGTAAAGAGCCTGAACTACCCCAGACTCTTCCACTTCTAAATATGGGTGTGGGAGGCCTTGTAAAGAACCAGAGCTACTTCCAGACCTATCAATTTCTAAATGTGGACCTGGGAGGCCTTGTAAGAATCAGAGCCACTTCTACAGAGAACAAATTTTATTCCTCCTTCTCTCTGTAATTCAAATGCATCTAGAGAAAAGAGTTACAACTCAGTTTCAATATGGAGAGAGCAAGGTGGCAATGGCAATCTCTTAATACACAGATAAATAGTATACAGGAGACTTCATCTATTTCTGTAATCCAAGAAGAACAGGTTATCAATCAAGGTATTTCAGAAGAGCCAATTCCCTTAGAGCCACCAGTAAGGCAAATCATACCAGATATAAATGAAAGTGCTCAGAATACTAATAATGATCATAATCAGAAGGTAGAATAGAAGGGGTGTTGAAAGGAAGTTGGAAGGATAGAAGGTGAGTGCAAAGTTCCAGGATGTAATAGATAGTGATTTTGGTACTGAGGAGCTTCATCTTTCTATTGAGGATATTGAGCATATTAATGATAAGGATGCTCAAGACCCTATTCTTAAATTTTTAAATAATGAAGCTCCATTGAAGTCTGAGAAGAAATTACTGGCTCCTAAATGGTTTACTATATATATGAATCAGATTCTTAAAATTATCCAGAAAAAGGATGAAAATGGAAACTTGAGCTTTTATAATGATATTCAAGACTTCTGAGTTCTAAAAAAAGCTAAATGGTTTCAGATGATGCATGTCCAAAATTTTGAGCCTGAGGCATTATATGAGCCAAGAGTTTTTTACTGGAATCCTCAGTTATTTGTTAATATTAAATGTCCCAGCTGTAAATAAGTAAACCTCACTTGTAATAGCCTTCAAAAATAGCCTAGGCATTATGTAGATCTAGAGAATTGCTTTTAGATGATTGCTGCTCATTACTGCTGTTCCAAATGTAAAACTGATTCTGAAAAGAAAAATTTTATATTTATAAGCTGGAACTCTTATATTAATGCTTCTAAAAGCACTTGTTGCTGAATTTTCAGTGGTATTAACTTACCAAAGTACTTTATATACACCAATCCTTACCTTAAAGTACTTTCTTTTTCAAAAAGGTCTTGGTGTAAATCAATTCTCTGACTTGTTATATATACTGCATCCTCATAAATTTAACCAATTGCACTTGCAATATTTGGATATCCTTGATTATACACATGGAACTCATTCTTTGAATAATCAAAAATTTAAACCATTTTCATTATTTTCATATCATCAAGGATATGGTGGCTATATTCCATGTCCTCAATAGTTTTATAACCTATATGATCAGCTTATTGAATCCCATCTACCTTGGATTAATCAATATACTGCAATGTTCAGTGCTTGGATTTGTGCTATAGATTATTCACATAAGATTACAAAATATATTGTTCAAGTAAATAGTGTTTCAGTATTCATTGACTTATTAATAGTAACAAATGAATATGGTGAAGCACATATTATGAATTTAGTTGCAACTAAGGCATATTTACAGTTTGAGCTTGGACTGACTGAGATATGAAAGTCATTAAATCTTTAAGGATATAATAAGCCTGAAATAATATATATAGACAATCTTTAAGATAAATGTCATGAATCGTTTATTTTGATTATTGTTTTCCTTTTCTCTTCTAATTATTAGAACAGTTTCTATAATTTTGATGACAAAGCCAAACAAAGCCAGCTCATGTTGATACATGAGGATAACACACAGTAGTCGTACTTATTTCATTTTAGTCTATTCTTAGTATATATGAATGTTTGTAACACATGTCGCAGTACACAGCCGCAGTGTGCAGTAGATATATTAATTACACATATTTCCCTCATCATTTGAACATGCTTTAGCCGCACCTTATGTGCATGGTCTTTCAGTATATATAGTAGTAGTTGTAGTTCTTATTCTGTAGTCTTTAGCTGGTTGTTTCTTACCGCCAATACTAGAGGTCTCTACTCCCCCTTTCCTCTCTTCTCTCTTAAGTTGATAGTTTGCATATTGACCTTGGCACTTCTCTGAGTAGATAGTGTTAACGTGCCTGACAAAAGCTAAAGACTCTCCTCACTGACCTCAATACTCAAATCACCCCAAACCTCATTACGTCCCTTCCTCTTACCATTCATCATCACTCACCCTCCCCATTCTACCCCATCCCTTTTTGTTATCCTCTCAGCCTGCAACAGAGAACGTTGTGTCAGTCATACCAGACAACATAACAAAGAGAAACGTTGAGCCCATCTCTTTGTAGTTGATCATCAAGGGAGCATACTCGATCTTCGGAGACAGTATAATCCGCTAGTGGCCTTTTGGAAGAGAAGAAGGCGCTAGTTCTGCATCTCAAGAAAGTGGTCTCCATATTTGCGTCTCCCTACTATTCCATTTGAAAGGTCCACTGTTGGTTAACAGTGAGAAGCTACACTTCACAGTCTAGCACAGATTTGTATGCCTGTTACCAGATCTCAAACTGCTCGCGTCCTCCACTCCCGCACCATCCACACACTTCCCTACATACCCAAACCCCACCATCAACCCGTCTATCAAATCATCACGCCCAGGGAACTATCCCCTGAGATCCCCATTATCCAACCTCAAACCCCAGAATACCTCGACACCCTCAAATACCCTACCCGCCATAACACACCGATCTCCACCGCCACACCCTCTGACTTCGAAGCCTATGTAGACTCTTACGATCCCAACAATCTCCCAGTAGACATCTATGCTGGAAAAGAACTCCTCGCCTGACCCGAATCTTGGTTGTATCTTGTTGAAAGATTAACCTAAGATGTCGATACCTTTGGAACAACCTCTCCCCCTTTGTTCCCATGATCTACCCCCCGGTCAACCCGCCCACCATCTCTCAGCTGCTCTATGACTTAGTAGTAGCCATATTAGCGCTATTGAGAAGTTGGGTACCCTTTTTGGAACAGTCAACAGAAGCAACCGAGAAGGTTGCAAACGCAATGGAATTACAGAACGAACGCACTGGACCTCGTCTGAAGCCGGACAAGCCAAAGGGCTACCACGGTGACAAGGCACAGGCATCGAACTGGATGAAAGGAATAGAGGTCTATTTTGTTCAAATGAAAATAGAAGAAATGGCACACTCCGAGAGGATTAACTTTGTGTTAAGCTTAATCTCCGGAGGAGAAGGAAACAGGGCTACTAACTGGGTTAGTAACTGTTATACAGCAATCATGCGGGATTGGTACCTGGACAAACAAGGACAGTGTGACAACCTGGTGAAAGAAAGAATGAGTAACTGGAAATTGTTCAAGGAAGGCTTCCTTGCACACTTTTCCTCTTATTTGGAACAACAGGATGCTCAGGACACTTTGGAAAAGCTGTACCAGGGTAAATGGAATGCTGAGGACTACGTACAGAAATTCTGGGAGCTCGGACAGCTCACAGGATACAACGACGAAACCCTGATTTACAAGTTCAAGGCAGGAATAGACGCGGACCTACTGGCAACCATTGTCACTGCCAGGAAGCCCAGGAAAATTGCAGATTATATGGAATTTGCTATTGAGCTCGACAGGGAACTCAGGAACGTCGATAGGAACCGGAAAAGACAGAAAACCTTTGGAAGTCAAGTTGCGGCACCAAAGGTTAACACTGGAACCCAACCAAAGACACAGACACCCCCGGCAAAGGACCCCAACGCGATGGACATTGATGCCATGAGGAAAAATGGACAATGTTTTAATTGCCAGCAGAAAGGACATATCAGTAAGGACTGCCTACAGCCCAAAAAGCCCAGGCAATACACGACTCAAGTAGTCACTACGGACACCACGGACACACCGACAGTAGCCAGTTCATCGGACATTAGTAGCACCACTGTACCAGTAATTTACAGCCCCGAATTACTGAAAATCGCCAAGCAACTTCGCAAAGCGGGTTTTCAGTAAAGTCAGACATAAGCACAAATGTGCTGACTACAGACAATTCCTCTTTTATATTTTCTAATGTAGTTATTCCAAATTTGAAATTTGATGATTTATTGAAGAAACAAAACGAATTGAGTGCTAGGAAATTTAACGGAACAATGGTTAAGAATGGAAGCGTTGAATGGACTGCTAGACAAATTAAGATCCACAAACCAGAAATGGCAATTGGAATTCTTAATATGTGGGTTCATACGAAACGATCTAAGGAAGTCTCCAATCAAACAATTGAGGACCTCAATAAACTCACAGACAAAGAAGTGATTGAGGCCCTTAATGAATTAAGACAACCTAAGAAGTACATTTGAGGAAACAACGGACAACAGATAGATCTGGAACTAATTGCTGTGTGTTATCCTCATGTATCAACATGAGCTGGCTTTGTTTGGCTTTGTTGTCAAAATTATAGAAACTGTTCTAATAATTAGAAAAGAAAAGAAAAACAATAATCAAAATAAGTAATTCATGACACTAGTATCTTCAATAGCAATATATTTTGCATAAGACTGCTGAATATTCCCTTTTTAGCAGCTAGTAAGATTGAATCAAATATTCAGAGTGGTAGCAATGAAATATTGAACAGAGTTTGTAGCAAAAGGATATTCAGAAGCTGAAGTAGAGATAAAGGCAGAAACAGAAGCAGGAACTAATCAAGAGATTGAGATAGAGGTAGAATAACCAGGGGCAGAATAAGATTGGGAATTAAAGTAAGATGAAATAAAAGAAAGAGAATCAAAGCCAATATTTTGTGGTTAATTAAAATTAATTCCCTCCTATATAAATAATTAATCAGTATATTATAATTTCAAGTATAAAAATATATACTGCAAGAATAAATAAAGTGAGCTGGCCACTTGAAGAAGCTATCTAATCTATGGTTTTATTCTCTATAATGGCCTTAGCATACTAGCCTTAACAGATCAGATATTATCTTCATTAATAAAAATATATAAATTGCTTTCTAATAAAAGTATTAGAAAGAGACAAACTATATTATATATATAATATAAAAGCTTATTTATCAAAATATAAGGCTAAATACTGAAAATAAGTAAGAACAGAATTTTACTCAGTGGCAGCTAAATATAGGATAAGGAAGTATACTCAAAATAATAATATAATACTTTCTGAATACTTTAAATGTTTAGCTAACACTGTTGATTCACTATTGAATACTATTTATCCTGGGATTACTGCTTTGCCTTTAAAGGATAATGACTACTATTTTGAGCAAACAATTTTATCAAGTATTAAGTGCTGTGCCAGAGATAGGCTAACTTAGGGGCAAAGTTGTTGGATAATGAGGGTAAAGTATAGAGACAGATTGCCTTGAGGCAGACTAGGGACTTTGACTTTAGCTTATGTGGTATGCCTCTTTTCACTAGTGGTCCCTGCATTTCCAAAGAATGAGAGCAAGTTAAGACAGAACTTAAGGTGGAGTTCTGAATAATGGAGGAAACTCCCTGCAGGCCAATTTACTCTGAATATCTTGATTTTTTGATATATATGGACCTGCATTTGGATTATGATCAAGATAAAGTAATACTTTATTATAAATTGACTGAGGACTGGCAAAACCAATTTCCATCTCAGTATTTAGAAAATAAAATTAATTTTACAAAAATATATATTTAAAAATGCAAATTTACCTTTATTAGCTATATTATACAATACAGTATATCTAAAAGAAGATCCACCAGTAACCTTTGAAGAACCTGGCAAGTCATCTTCTATAACTGATAAATCAGATTATAGACTAGTAGGACTAGGTTCATAAGTGGTACTTTTAGATATAGCACTATTATGAGCTGTTAAAAGCTGTTCAGATTTAGTATGACAGTTAGTTGATGGATTAATAGAACTATTGGATCTTGGGCATTTTCAAGGACTTTACTCCTCCAGATGATCTGATCAGATTCTGCTCAGACCAAGCATTCTATGTGGAATTTTTAAGTCTGAGCAAAATCCAAGCAAAATCCAAGCAGACTTCAAGCAGATTTTAAATGGAATCTTAACTGTTACAGTAATACCTATACATTTAAAAAATTTCAAGCTTAAGGGGAACTTATTTATATCTGTTTGTAATCATTATAGCATAGACAACTACAAATATATACAAATAAGAGGTGCTTTGATCTATAGTATTTATTACAGCAGTAATATAATAATAAAATCAATAAATCAAGGAATGGATACAAATATTTGTATATATTTGTTCATATCTCAGATCATGGAGACTGTTAATAGAATATGCCATTGTTTGTTATATTTAAATTGAATAAGAATTGCACCTGCAAATTATAAAATACAGACCAAATCACAAGTTTTTAATTTATAAATATTACTTTATTAATACCATTGTAACTGTTAATATAGTTGAATAATACATATACATAGAGAAATCAAATATTCATTGCTATATATACTATATTTGACTGGTTTGATATTTATTTGTATTTGGTGATTATATAATAAAATTCTTAATTGGGGATGTTTATCTTTTAATACTGTAGAAATAATTAACTTACTTGATTAGCTGATAGTCTATAGTAGGCAAATTGATGCTTACTAATATAATTACATAAGCAGACTTACTTTATAAGAAAGTGCCAGTGTTTATTTGTATTTGTTCAAGATGTTTTGATGCTTACTAATTTTGAATTGTCTCTTAAATTCTACTCAAACTCTGCTCAGACTTTACTCAGACTTAACTCAGATTTTATTAATAAAATTATATTGAATTTAGTAAAAAAAAATGAACTGAAAAGCTAGTCCAAGCTCAGTCCAAGCAAAATGTGAGCAGATCACCTGAGGGAGTGCAAAGTACTGGCATTTTCTATCAACAACTTTATGAGAAGTGACCATATTTTCACTTTTATCTGAATAAGTAAATCAAGCTTTATCATTAAATTCAGAATTTAAATAAGAACCAAAAGTGGAGTGATTTGCAGTAATTTCAGAAGATGGTAACTCAGAAGGGATTTCTTTAGGAAATATAGAATTAGAGCCAAAATCAGAATTAAAGTAACCAATAGTGATTTCAGAAGGTAGTAACTCAGAAGAAGATTTTGCAAAAGGTAGTAACTTAGAAAAGGATTCCACAGAAGATATAGTATTATCAGTAAAAATAATCTCAGCTGATTTAGCAGATATCTGAGCAATATCAGATTGATAAATATAGCCAGAGATCTGGCAAGCAGATGGAGGAGAAATAGTGGCTGTAGCTGATTGATCTCTTTAAAGGGGAGCTATAGTAATTCCACTATCTTTTAAGATACATTCAGTACTAAATATAATATAAAAGCAAGAAATAAAATTTAAAATATAGAAATTGAATACCAAGTAATCTTTAAAGGTAATCAGCAGCTTCAGCTGCTAAATCTTCATTAAGAAATTAAACAAATGTTTTTCTGAGTTTTTTAAAATTAATATTGAGAATTTAATATAATCAAACATAATATATTTGGTTTTTTTAGTTGTTTTAGATGGAATTACAGATGCTAGGGCAGTACTGGAGTTGGGGATGGTAACAGCTAAAGTTTAAAGTTTTGGACATGAAGCTGGTAACAGAGGTTAAGGTCTAAAGGAAGAAAGAAATTATAAATTACAAACTATAAAGACAATAGCATTATGCTATCCAACTTTTTCATATATAATTGTCAGTATTTCTGTAAAATTAACACTTTTCTTAATCTTATATCATTTCTCAACTATAAATAAATACTATTGATCTAAAATACTCAACAACCAATCAAATACATACTATTTATATATTATAATTAAGGTCATATCAATATTAGCTACAGATAAGAACAGATGATATTAATCCTGTAGGATTGATGCATATAAGAGATGGCAGACTAGATAAGCTACATTAATGTATATAAAAGATGGCAGGTTAGGCAGGCTACATTGATACATGTGAGAGATAGCAGGCTGGACAAGCTATATTGATGCATATGAGAGTAGGCTGGATAGATTACATTAGCTATGTGAATACATATGAGAGCAGGCTGTGCAATCTATATTTATTGCATATAAAAGTAGGCTAGACAGGTTCTGCCAGCTATATTGATTGTGAAAGCAGGCTGGGCAGGTTACATAACCTATATTAATGCATGTGAGAGTGAGCTAGGTAGATTGTCCCAGTTACATTAATCATAAAAATGGACTGGGCAGGTTGTGCAGCTTATATTGATGTATATGAGAGCAAGCTAGGTGGGTTGTGTCAGCTATGTTGATTGTGAAAGCAAGCTAGATAAGTTGCATGACCTATATTGATGCATATGAGAATAAGCTGAACAGATTGCACAACCTATGTTGATACATATAAGAGTAAGCTAGGTGGGTTATGCCCACTATATTAATTATAAAAGCAGGCTAGATGGGTTGTGCAGCCTATATTGATGATTGTGAGAGTGGATGAGGTAGTGCAATCTACATTGATATATATAAGAGCAAACTAGGCAGTTTGTGCAACTTAAGTTAATGTATGTGAGAGTAAGATAGATGGATTGTGCAGCCTATATTGATGATCATAAAAGCAGGCTGGGCAGGTTGTGCAGCTTATGTTGATAATTATGAGAGTAGATGGAGTGGGTCAAGTAGCTTATACTAATAAAAATAAGAAAAAAATAAAATAGGTGGGATAAATTAAGTGGCTTACATTGATGAATATAAGAGTGAATAGAATAGATTGAGTAGCCTATGTTAATAAAAATGAAAGTGGGTGAAATAAATTAAGTAGCCTATGTTGATAAAAATAAAAGTGGGTGGAATGGGTCAAATAGTCTATATTGATGAAAATGAAAGCAGATAGAATGGTCAAGCAGCTTACATTGATGAAAATAAGAGCAGATGGATGGGTTGAGTAGCCTACATTAATAAATATAAGAGGGGAGGTAGGTTGAGTGGCTTATATTGATGGTTGTGATGGACAAGATGGTATCATTAACACTACACTGCTGAAATGCAAGTGGGTGAACTATGTCAATGGTCTATTTATATAGATGGGGGTAGGGCATATTAATGCTATGCTATAACTATTAATAGTACTGGTATCAGACACATCAACACAATCTATACAGAGAGTGCCAAGGTTGTTATACAAACTATAAAATTTATAAGGAGAAGGGAGAATAGGAGTATAGAGTAAATAGTATTGGTGATATAAAATGACCAGCTAAAGATTACAGAATAGAGACTACAACTACTACTATATATATTAAGAAATACACTCATAAGGAGTTACTAAGAGTCATGGTAAAGGTAAGTCAAAAAATGTGTATTAAGTATGTATTTAATAGTTATGACTATGCATGTTATAAACTGTTTATTTTGATTTTTTTTTTTTTTTTCTAATTATTAGAACAGTTTTTATAATTTCAACAACAAGAACAAATAAAGCTGACTCATGTTGACACATGAGAATAATATACCATAGTCATACATATTTAATTTTAATCTATTTTTAGTATATATACATTTATAACATATGTTGCAGTATGCAGCTGCAATGCAGTCATATTCATTAAATATATGCTTAATATGCATATCCTAACTCACCTTTACCATGATTCTTAGTAACTCCTTATGAGCATATTTTCTAATTTATATAGTAGTGATTATAGTCTCTATTCTATAGTCTTTAGCTGGTCATTTCTTACTGCCAATACTATCTGCTCTATACCCCACTCCTCTCTCTTCTTCTTATAAGTTTGTAGTTTGCATATTAACCTTGGCACTTTCTTGTATAGATTGTATTGATGTGCCTGACAATACACTATAGCTGTATACTATGATATGCATTATAAATGTGTGTATACTAAAAATAGATTGAAATGAAATGTATATAACTACTGTATGTTATTCTCATATATCAATGTGAGTTGGCTTTGTTTGTACTTGTTGTCAAAATTATAGAAACTATTCTGATAATTAGAAAAGAAAAGAAAAAGAATAATTGAAATAAATGGTTCATAACAGCTGATAGTTCATATATTTAGTAGGTCCCCCTTACACAGGCCTTTTGGCACCCCCTTGTATCTCCTGCTGAACATTGTAGATAGCTGGTATTATCATTAATGGTTATTGAGGGTAATAATAATAGTTGTGGAATATAGTAGAGAAGGCTGATGGTAACAGTGAATAAGAGGAATAATGGTGGCAAAAGTAGGAGCAAACAATAACACCATACACAAAATAAAATCAAGTGATCCATTACCATTTTAGAACATTGAATAAACATTATATTAATAGTATTAAGAATTCAAATCAATTAAAACATTATTACTTCATATATTAAATATATTACCATACATTAATATATATTATCATACAAGGAGTCTATATAGTATAAGGTGGACTATAAATGGACTTTAGATGAGTGGACTTCCAAAGAGTATATATGGATTATTTTAAAAAAGAGAGAATCCATCTGGAGTATATATGGATTAAGTAAACTTTATCTATACTAAGTATACATAAATTGAGTGATGCACCACTAAAAATTAGTATACATAGACTATACATAGACTATATATATTCCTGTATCAGTATTATGAGCTCAGATTTTGCATTATTATTAAAAACTACATTAGCACTATGGAATATTTGAATGTCTTTATAGAATATCTCCAATAACTTCTTGTTAATGTAATTAACATTATTATTTTGACTTAATGTTACATTCATGTCTTAGCAACTCAAACTCCACATATTATCATCAACTCTGCACCTTTCACATATGACTCTGCACTTCCTGACTCCATTTACCATATGTTCCTTATGGACTTCTATTTACATCTTAATTATTTATTATCTATTTCCTTTAGTTACAATTGTGCAGTTCATTTCAAGTCTCATATACATTTCATATTTTATACTTAGTACTCCACATTTCTCATCTCTACTCTGCAGTTACTTGTCTCTGGACTTCTAGTATTTAAACTTACTTACTTCACTATGTAACCTCAATTTGAATATCAACTTAGTTTGCCAACTAAATCTGCCTTAAGTCTTACCACCTCTGCACTCTTCTGTAGAACTCCTGCAGGGAGTTTCCTCCATTATTCAGAACTACACCTTAAGTTCTATCTTAACTTGCTCTCATTCTTTGGAAATGCAGGGACCACTAGTGAAAAGAGGCATATCACATAAGCTAAAGCCAACTCCCTAGTCTGCCTCAAGGCAATCTGTCTTTATACTCTACCCTCATTATCCAACAACTTTGCCCTAAGTTAGCCTATCTCTGGCATAGCACTTAATACTTGATAAAATTGTTTGCTCAAAATAGTAGTCATTATCCTTTAAAGGCAAAGCAGTAATCCCAGGATAAATAGTATCCAATAGTGAATCAATAGTGTTAGCTAAACATTTAAAGTATTCAGAAAGTATTATATTATTATTTTGAGTATACTTTCCTTATCCTACATTTAGCTGCCACTGAGTAAAATTCTGTTCTTACTTATTTTTAGTATTCAGCCTTATATTTTGATATAAATGAAGCATCTTAATATAACTCCAAACATAAGATTTCTGAATGTAGGCATCAACAATTTGAGGTCAAAATCCTTTTTCAATTACAGGAAGAACCTACTGAAAGTCTCCTCCAAATACAATAGTCAAACCTCCAAATAAACAATTATTATTTCTAAGATCCTGAAAAATATAATTTATAGCCTCTATAATATAATGGTGCTGCATGGATGCTTTATCCCATATAACAATATCAGCTTATTGAATTAATCCTCCTAAATCAGAGTGTTTAAATATATTGCATATAGAGCTTTTATATATTTCTAGTTGTATTTTGAATGTTGAATATGCAGTTTGACCACTTTCAATTAGTAAAGCTGCAATTTCAGATAATACAAAAATAATCACTATTTTCCCCCTTCCACAAAAAGAGTAATATAAAGTATTATATATATAAGTCTTTTTAGTACCTCCAGCACCATGAAGGAAGAAGTATTTTCCTGTTTGATCCATCACTGCCTTTATAATAGTGTTAAAGGCAATATATTGATCAATATTAAGAGTGGGTATTCTTTCATTTGCCTTGGCTGTATGCCTATTTACATCATATACTTTATATTCAGTAATAAGATGATTGCCTATGATATATTCCCAATCTTCCTGTGGCTGTAACAGTATTTTCCATTAAGATAGGGATTTATTGCTATGCTTTAAAATTTTATCAATCAGATAAAGGCTATAATCATAATTTTTATTCTCAGTTAAATTGAGGTGTTGGAAGTGATGTTGAAGAGTATATCTAATATCATTATATATATAAGCATGGAATTCAATCTAGAGAGCTAATGAATTTGATGAAGTACAGTCTCTAATAATAGTGACAAATAGATTTTGTAATTGATAGTCTGTTTTCATAGCAGAAGTATTATATAGATACTCTTACCAATTTTTGTTATCCTTCAAAAGTCCATATGTCTAACAGGGTTTATAATATAAAGTACAAAGAATATTATCATTAGTATGCAAATCTTCAAAGAAGGTGGGACCTTTAACAACTATTAATAGAGTTCTTAAATAAAATAGTTCTTTAACTATTGGATGAATATAGAACATGTAACCAATTGCAAATCTTTTCTTTTGTTTAGTTCATTTCTACTCTAGAGCATTTTATACAAATTCAGAAGGGAAGTCCTAATATAAAAGATTATGTGCCATATTAAAAAGTCAAGGATTACCATTAGGAACAAAATAATCTATAAATGTAGTATCTTTTATAGCAGCTTATTGTATTACTGCTTGAATATTAGTAGCAGTTTCATCTATGTCACTTATTGATGACTTGAAAAATGAATGAAGAGACAAACAATATTAGGATGCTCCTCATATATATGGAAATGGAATAACTGCCAAATAGCTTTATTGGCAGAAATATAATGGATATCCAAATACAATTTAACCTTATCCTATCATTTTTCAAACTCCATAATAGTACAATCATGACCTTTATATATATATTTGTAAATGTACTTGATAGCTTTAATTGAAGCAATCCATTTTATATTGATATAGTTAGTGGCAATACTTCTAAAGAGAATAAAAATTATAAAGAGCAATCCAGCAATTATCAACTTTTATAGTTTTAGAAATCTTATATCTTTCATTATTATTTCTTCTCCTTAGTTTAAAATAGGCATTTTTAGCAATAGTGGTTTGATTCAGAAATAGTTTGGGAAATCCTTTGGGCATTTTCCATCCTTTGTATATAGAGCATTAGAATTATTGGGACCATATGGATTATAAGCTATATATTTTTTTTATTAAGTTATAGAGTTCAGGCTATTTATTTTTATCAGGAAACTTTGCAGAAAGAAAAGTGTCAATATCCTTTGGAGTACATAGCTTATCCTTTAGATCAAAGAAGACATTTAAATATATGTAAGATAATCCATACTTCTGAGATTCAATGGTCTATATACAAGCAACAGTTTGTCAAAGATTTTCTTTTTAGAGATATCCTTAATGAATTGATTTTATTGAACATAAAAGTGTTGGCTGGTAAGATTACACTAACCACACTGTGGGAACTGGCTTATACATTTGGCAGATATATTTAAAAAAATATATTCTCAATATATTTTATTATAAATTATAAATACATCCCAAGAATATATTATTAATTTTATAATACATTTCATTATACCTTCCAGATATATCTGTTGATTGTTTTTAAAATACATTCAATATACTCATGTGGGATGTATTTTGATTGTATTCAAAATACCCTCTGAGAATGTATTTTAATTAGATCAAGATTAGTTAGATTTAGATCCTCATCAGTATTCTATATATGGATTAATCTTGAACCTTTCTGCCCATCATTGATGACAATATCTGCCCTCCACCCTTGTCATGGTTATCTCTTCCACTCATTGTTTACCACAATGAGCACAAATGCCTATATATATAAATATTAATTTATAAATAATAAAATATAAAATAAATATGAGTAGATAGAGGTCAGCTCAGCAGAATGGACCCTTTATCCACACATGCCAGTCCTGTTGCCACTATATGCACCATTGCTGAACCCATCACTACTCATCACTACTTCCATAGATCTCTGTAGCTGTTGATCATAAGTGCTCCTGCCTCTGTTCTAGCCTCAGTGCATCCTTTACTAAAGCCATGTTAATATAACAAATTAAAATACAACTTATTGGAGAATGTTAAAAATGGTCTCTATGTCTTCTGTTACTATTTCTATTTTTAGCTCTGTACTATATTTAGATTTCATCACA
>JASFCX010000010.1:0-36342 GCA_036937015.1 Crucibulum parvulum | reverse complement strand
ACCCAGCGTTCATCGGGCTTGTTATAAGCATCCCAAGTGCACAGCTTCCTCCCTTGATTTGATGGGCTTGATACTGATGTCGCATCACAGCGCTTCGTGTGCTATTCTTGGCATCAGAAGTTGGACTCCTAGAAGCGGTGCGCGCGATTGGAATCAAAACACGTATCGTCACCACGAACACTTGACCGAATTTACATGTTGCGGAAGACTCAACAGCGCACAGTATATTCAGTCGAAAATTGACCAATCGATCGTGATATCATGCCTATATATTATGTATGCGTGTGTCCACGATGTGCAGTTTTGTGAGCATA
This sequence comes from Crucibulum parvulum, assembly GCA_036937015.1. Classification (NCBI taxonomy): domain Eukaryota; kingdom Fungi; phylum Basidiomycota; class Agaricomycetes; order Agaricales; family Nidulariaceae; genus Crucibulum; species Crucibulum parvulum. Next base: position 36,028 of record JASFCX010000010.1, on the reverse strand, counting down.
AGCCACGTAACCGATTTTTATTATTAATAAAAACATAAGGAGACTCGGAAGAAACTTGACCGCATCAAGCCGGTGGCTGTGATGATCGCCGTCGCTGTTGCGACAGACATTGTTGATCTATAGCGCTTAATCCAAACTTATTTTCCTTTGAAGCCTGAGCCAAATACTCGTGCATTTACAGCATTGGACCTGGTGAACTGGAATTTGATCAGAGACCTATAAGTACGATCATCTTTCAGGTCAAAAACAAGATGTCAAGAAATTTACCCTTTTTTTCTGGGGTGCATATGGTGCATTTGAGCGTTCTCAGTATACCGCGGTTTCTCAGGACTTCCGCCGGGAGGTATATGGGGCATGAGTTTAAGTCAAACGATATATGAGCTTATCAGCGTATTGAAGATCTGAACTTTTGGATGGCGTGGGCATGATTACCAGGGAATGATGATACGCTTGACCTCTTGAATAGATTGAACCCCGTCGACATTTATATTTCTCGACCTAATAAAGGTGACCACCTGGACTGGGAGCTGAAAAGTCATCGAAGTTCCTGTGGCTAAAAATTAAGAAAGTTGTGTATTTAACAACTTTACTCCTGAGATACCCATCTCACTGCACAAACAATCATGGTTTTCCACAGTTATCGACTACGTACTTCTTCGCACTCTTCTGTTCATTGCCACCGACGCCATGGACGTCCTCAGGCATTTCCCCATCTAAATTTTCCTTTGGTACAAAAAATTAGCACAATAGAGGTGACAATGCCAATTAAGACGTACTCGAGTACGATCTGCTCCGGCGTTGATAAGCAGAACCGCAGCTTCTGCATGTGCCGAATCCATCGCAAGATGAAGTGGGGTGTTTCCTATAGAGCAGTCCATTGTTTGCTTGATTAGTTGTCGGGTTCGATAGGGGCGACGTACCGATACGATCAGCGGTATTGAGACGTAGTTTGTTTGAAGGAGTTGACGACTCCAATAACAGGCGAATGAACCCTACCGAGCCAGTGGTGGCTGCCCGATGACTTTTATTAGAAACGTCAGAAGATAGGAAACGAGTAGAAGAAAGGAAATCATACAGAGGCAGCTGATTTGCCTTATCCTTTGCATTGATCTGCCAAAATATATGAGAAGATTATAGTAAATCAATGTGCGTCAGTTATACATACGTCTGCGCCTCTCGAAATCAGGAGCCTGCCGATCTGAAAGAAGAAAGTACTTTATTAAAAACCACCTGATGCTGGTAAACTGACAGCTCACATCAATACGGGATTTCGAAGCTGCGTAGTGCCTAGAAAATTGAAAATATCGTGATCAAGAAGATCATAGAAATATATACTGGGCTCACAATGGCGTAAGTCCTTTGTCAGTCTTCCTACGCAAGAGGTTAGAAAAACTTACTTGGAATGAACGGTGGGTCATACAAACCTATTGATATCAGCGCTAGCCCCTACTAATTCTTGCACCACTCCCTCGTATCCTGCGCTGACTACACCACTGTCAGTATTATGAGAGATTTGAAATTAGACAACCGACCAGCAATGTGAAGAGGGGTCCAGCCGCTGTTATCTGATTTATCCACTTCTGCTTTCTGATCGATGAGGAACCGCACGATATCCAAGGAGCCAGATGATGCCGCCCAGTGGAGCGGCGTTCTTTCATCCTATCAAGGCAATTATTATTTACTGAGGATTATAAGTTAAGATTTGTTATCCACCACATCGATAGCGTTTACGAGTTTAGGATCTTGTGTGATCAGTGACCGAAGCAAAGACAACTGTTCTGCTTCAGAATTGAGCTTTCTAATTTTATCCCTGTTCGAAGCGCGACGCACTGTTTTGAGCAGCAGAGTGTACTGACATAGACATTCTGATATTTGGGCGTGTGTGTTGTCGTAGCAAGTAAGTGTGATGGTAGTTCTGGTGAAAAGTAAGACTGACGCAACCGGCACGCGACGAGTGTGACGCGTCGTGATAAATCACGTGATAACAAACCCTAACCCATTAGCATCGGTGCCTTCCGCTCTCGGTTGACTCGACGCGTTTTGTTCTCGGCTTCGCAGCTGTCTCAAAACTACAGTCATGCCTGTAGCTCAACCTTATATCTACGCTGAAAATTCCACAACAGTCGAAACTCCTCATGCTCTGCTGCCGTTTCTGCAATCTCAATCACAAAGCACCTTAACAAGACTTTACCAAAGGCCATCATCATGTCTTTCAATATTTCGGTCGACTATTTCGAATTCAAAGTGATCGATGTCGTAACTTTCTGACATATCACTCCAGGTTACTTGCGCCTCTGGAACGGCAGCTTGTTATGAATCTACTGTGGCTTGAGTCTGCTATTCAACCTTCAACAATGGGCGCTTGGGTCATTCGAGAAGGCAAAAAGTACGGCGCTCTCGGAAGACAGAGACTTAAGCTGCAAACTTCTGACCTTGATCTAGGATTTATGAAGAGGCGCTCACGAATCTATCGAGGTTACATATTCTTCCAAATCCAACAGCAAAGCTGGCCTTGAATGGAACTTTCAAAACCAGCTTTCGTCAGGCTCTCACTGGAGGGTACATTCGTTCTGATCTGAAGGTTACTACTGTGCCCTGACAACACCCAATAGAGGCACGAGTGGTAGTTTCGGTGTTCCAGCCGAGCCAGATGACAAACGAGCCACACCTGATATCGAAGCGCTCGATGGATATGCTCTAGAACGATGGGAGGTACGTTGGGTGTACAGAAATAATGACACATCTGATGCACATTGCTAGACAATTCTACACTACATGGTCTCCTCGGGAACTGGACAACATCCCACAAAGCCATCTCAAGGCGTCTTATTTCTTTTAGACCGTAGTGGTCTGATGGGAAGTTTTCAGTACGTTGAATGATCTGTTTGTCGAGCCGACTTACATCCCTCCCGTACATTCCAGCGGTTCGCCTCTACAGATAACGTCTGCCGGCTTTCAATTTCTGCTTCATACTCCTCACGAACAACTTTGGGACCTTCTCCTCCAATATCTACATCTAGCTGAGGCGAGTACTTCTGTGCCAGATTCACCGGTTTCTCTGTCTCTAACTTTCATATGGATAGGAGCGACAAATGGACCTAGTCGAGGTGCTTGGCTTCCTATTCATGCTATCTACTATGGAACTCGGCAGGGTTAATTCCCGTTCACTTCCTCTTACTCGAATTGCATTCTGATTGAAGCTCCAGGAGTACTCCACAGAAAATCTTAGTGGAACCCAGAAAGCTATGCTCGAAGATCTCCGAGATTACGGACTCATATGGCAACGCAGGGTGCGAGCATTTGTACAGTATAGACTCACTCTTCTGACCGTAGTGGGCAGCCCTCATCACGGCGTTTTAGTCCGACCCGCCTTTCGACCACTCTGACTTCATCTTCGCCACCTCTTCCCACGTCTACCGGTACTAGCTCCGGGCCACAGGAAGGATTTATCGTTCTCGAAACTAATTATCGGATATACGCCTATACGGGTACGTGGATGGGCAAACTTGTAAGCGTTAATAGTATCTTACAAGTCACCAGACAACCCGCTGCAGACAGCTGTCCTTAATCTATTCGTCTCATTGAAGTATCGCTTCCCAAACCTTGTCGTAGGCTCCATAACACGCGACAGCGTAAAGAAGGCGCTTATGAATGGTATTTCTGCTGACCAGGTAGGCGTCTCGCTCACTTTTCTTGAATAGCTCTTCACGTGTATAGCATGCAGATAATCAGTTACCTCATCACTCATGCTCACCCTCAAATGCGGAAGAATGTGCGTGTGACCTCTAAGCATTTTGACCTTTATTCACCTGAGCGCAGAACCCTCTTTTGCCTGTGACAGTGCAGGATCAGATACGACTTTGGGAACTCGAGAAAAATCGCCTCAAATCGCAAGAAGGTCCTCCATCTCCTCTTACGAAATGATGCTTTGATTCACTGATCCAATTTGGTCGGCAGGTTATCTTTACACCGCTTTTGCATCTCAGGCAGACTATGAGTTTGTTCTGGACTATGCTAAAGAGCTTGATGTCGTGCTCTGGGAAAACTCTTCAAAGCGCTGTTTTTTCTGCAGCTTAGACGGACATACGAACATCAAAGGATTTATCGAGAGGCGTACTATGGTAGCGAACCCGTAGATAGTTAGGTTTGGTTTGTGCTTTCTATTCACCGATTCAAGATTCGATGCCGTTATTCTTTGCTGTAAGATCCCCTAAAATCTTATTTAGCTATTAGAAATATCTGCGGTCGTAACTGATTGAGACCCTAATTTCAACAGCTGGAATAACATGTACATAATCCGAACGTATCCTTGGTGCGTTGTGGCAATAATTCTACCCCCCCTGTAATCTGACGCTTCCATGTATTCTGTCTTCTCTGCAGAGAATTTTCTTTTCCATCATTGCCGCCTTCTTCAATTTTGGCTCTCCTGTATCCAGCTTTGGGCTTTCAGGTAGAAGAGCAGGGTAAAATCACCAAGGTTGTATTGACCAATTCAGCTCTCTCTAGGACGGAGACCTGGCGTACTGAACGTGCGGCGATATTGCGCCGGCCATCGTGACGCGTAAACCGAGGATCGGTGCCAGAATTAATTCGAGCTTCCCCGAGATGTGCGGAACGATTCCGCAAGTACGGCCTTTTCAAACTGTGACACAATTCTAATCGCCGTTGCTTCGACCTAATCAGTTATTCGCTCGATAATGCGCTTGCAAATTCATGTATGCGCAAGATAATTTGATTCAGGCTAAACGTTATTATGGCAGGCTATGGCTCTCTACAATGATTTAAAAGTCCTTTGCGAGGGGAAATATGAGACTGAAAAAAACAAGTGTGTAAATCAAGAAAACCAATATCGAAGCTAATATGACTTAAGCATCCCCAAATTCTTCAACGTCGTTGAACTCTTCAGAACTTGATAACGGCCGAGATACCGAATTATATGGTATATCGTAGGACATGCCCGCTTGTGATGACATCGTATGTAGAGTTGGGCTGGATATTACATTCGTGTCGCCAGAGGTCCAGGCGGAACTATACGACTGCGTAGAGGGGTGATACGTTTGAGGAGTGAAAGGAAGAGTGGGAGAAGGGCTAAAGGAGGTAGCTGAATGTGGACTTGGACGGCGATCTTTTGAGCCCTCGGAAGAATCTCGTGGATGCCATTGCAGTCTCTGTGTCGTCTCTCGACGGCTTGCGACATGGGTAGGATATCGATGGCCAAAGGTAGGCGACATTGCTTCGACCTTTTCGCGACGCTGGGCTACGGCAACATCTTCATAGGGATGGGTCGTTCGCAGTCGGGAGCGCTCAGGATATGGGACAGTATTCGCCGATGACTCGTGTGAATGCCCATGCCAGCGGGTTGATTGCACAGACGGCCATGATTCCGCTGGTGATAGCATCCCAGTGTCGCGACGATGAGACATACCGTGCAAGGATTGCACATTAGATGACGAGGACCAGCCTGCAGCCGTCGATATAGAGTTGTCTCCCGGTAGGTGCCATCGATTACTTCCGCGGTTGTATGTATCGTTGCCAATGTTGTGCGCAGGTGTGAGGGGGTATAGTGAATTTCCGGCAAATGGATTCTCGAGAGGCGAATTATGGCTCATACTTCCGGCCCAGGTAGGCGAAGGAGGGATGTGGTGTTGCTGGTCTTCAACTTTACAGTCCACCGGATCTGGATCCTCAGCTTCACAGCTGTACGAATAATCAACAAATAGGCCAAAAAGTAAGCAGCCGATGGTACTGACACAAGTCTTGGCTTTCCGTCAGATCCTATCTCCACCTTTGGCGGTACGCGAAAATTCGTTAGACGAAAAATATGTGGAGGCATATGTAGTGACATAATATCTGGCCTGGACGACGGCCGCTGCAAGAACGAAATACGCTATCAATAATGAGGCAGTGAATGGCTCAAAAGACATACTTTCAGCTTTCCAGAACGGATATCTTCAGACGTGTAATAGGAGATCAGATGGAGATCGGATCCCTCAACGGTTACTGTGATGGTCTGTGGGTCTTCAGATGCGCTCTCGCCTCTGAGATGGTGGCGAATACCTTTTTGATCAATCCGTTGGGTTTGAATGTCCCCTGATCGCTAGCACCATGGCTAGGAGTCGGATGGCCTCTGAAGCCGGAAGACATCTGGTCAGGCGAGCTTCTTCTAGCTAACGTTCTCGTGGGCGATGCGGAACCCTCAGATGGATATGGCTTTTTATGTCCACCTCGACTGCTTGACCGTTCATTGATTTCTCGATACACCTAGCAAAATACTCCATTAATGATTAATGTGGTGAATTTACGGGATGATACGTACGAGAAAGTTTCCAACGATGCGAGACGGCGACCACAGTAGTCCGTCTTGTCCATTTGATGTCAGTCTCGATACACGCCGCTGAATAAAATATCACACACCAGTCCACCGCTTGATCCCACTCTCCTCGACGCTGAACACAAAAACAGCCCCACTCTTGATCATCGTCCTTCGCTCTGAATCGTTTAGGCGGCGAGTAATGCGGGGAATAACGCCTTGTCTTGCGGCGTGAATAAGTCGCAGAGCATTGACGGTGGTCTCCACATATCCAATGAATGGCGGTACATCTGGGTTGCTCGTCATTTTAGAACTTTTGAGCTTGAGGTTGTTAGACAATCGGGGAGGGGTGAAGTGGGCTACGGAGAAGTTGAGTCTTTTATCATCCGTCTTGAGAGAGCTGTACTTTGCATAATCAAGGATTTCAATCAGGTTCCGTATCGATAGCTTTGGGCTGGAAATTTGCCACCTGTTGGGTGTTGAAGACGCCCTACATCGGCGTCCAATAGCCTTTACGAGATATTCAGGGAAAGTACGTTAACGCGAAGCCCCGTTTACTTGACATAGGGACGCCGCTGGTGAGTCACCTGTCTTCTTTGGTAGCCCTGGGTTAACTTCCTGGTGTTCTAGTTTTTGCCAGAAAGTTACACAACAATTGCTTTCACCTGAAATTTCCCCAGGACCGCACGGATTTGGACAGGTGGAGATCCGATATTGCTTTAGCTCATGTACATCACTCGCTGAATGGGGTCTTCGGATATCGTCCTTTCCGATGCATAATCTATGAGCTCCTTCCTCGATGTCTTCTCAAGGTCGGGAAAGTACCCTACACACTGAAGGAATTTTTTCCCAAAAAATATGGAGTAATGGAAGTCGTAACGGGGAAGTAATCGACGTTTCAAATATTAGCAATGGTCGGGCATTCTGAAAAAAGTAACAGGGACACCTCCAAAACATATGTCTTCAGAAAAGAGGACCAGGGCCGGTCCGTTGATCTTATACGGCAGGTTAAGGCGACATGGGGTCGGAGACCAGGAACGTTATCTACATCCATCTCAAATCAGGCTCATCCGCTACCTCTCATGCACTTAATGAAAACTATTCTGCCTGGTTCCGAGTGTCGAAATTGCTACCATGCTGACGCGCTCTTCCTGGTTCCCGTCCACCGGACCTGCCAGTGTATATACCAGTTATGGCTCCTCTTTCTCGGTCATCTGGCAGGCGACCAGATACGGGGTGCAGGCTAACCACAACTATCGTGCCTCCGAGGCGCAGGGTTGAAGATCAGTCGATACTTGGCAGAGTTACGTTGCAAAAATTGTCATTGTACTCAAGCGGAGGAAAAGCGCATGCCGTATCCAGTATCCAACGTGGAACGAAATGACTTCGCCACGGAGACGGGAAAATTCAAGACTAGTGAAGGATTGTCGCAAACCTACGCAAGCAGGAGCAGCAGGTTTCTAGGCCGTTCTCGTGAGTCTTCAAACTTCCTGAGCCAGGAACGCACGAGGCTTAAAAGCCTTGAGGTATGCCGGATAATACGACTGCAGAGTGTGCGAAACTCGTTGCGACAATCACGTCAGGCATACATACTTAAACCGAGGATGCAAAATGATGCACCAAAAATAAATTGATTGTCCTAGAGTGGGTACAAGGAAGTACAAGTATAGAATAACATCGTGGACGCAGAGTGAATACCAACATGGCAATATATGGAAATAGAGAGACGTAACGCCCACATTACACGGAGGAAGATCACGCGGCTTCTGTTTTGCACACGACGAAACCTCCTTCGAATCCGATCATATCCACAGGAGTCGACGTCTCCCGCCAGCGACCCACGAAATTCCGACCGTGGATGTAACCCTTGAATATCCATGTACCAAGATATTGCTGATTTTCATCTCGCTGTATGAGATAGTTTTGTTAAAAGGAACGCGTGGAATTAATTGGACGAAAATGCATACTGGGGTGCGTAAGAGAACGACGAAACCATCCCAAGACCTCACCCTACCGATGATATTATAATGCCCCCATGCATTACCATGGTATTCACCAGTCTGTAATAACATTTTTGAGTTATTATCCGGAAAATGGGGTCAGACATACCTCTCCAGTCACCAATATGTCGGAAATGCCACTATCGCGGTGTCTGATCGCGATTTCATAATTAATAATTTCCTCAATGAAGAGAAATAAGCTCACAAAACCATATCGGCGTATTCATCATCGTCATTGATATAAGAAGCGTCTGGAAAGTTGGCATCTGGATTCGCTGAGCCAAGTTCCACTCCCGAGATATCCTCGGCAATCTCCTCATCGGAATCATCAGAGATCCAGCGAGTTTCCAGTCGTTCTAGTTTCTCGCACGCAGCCTTCGAATAGGGAGCCGCACTCCTGGGAAGGAATGTTTCATATCGAGTCCTTCGTTCAGTGGCAGGATCCAACACTTCGATTGCATCCTGCAAATGAAAATGGGGGCCAGGGTTAGTACGTTCATGGTCGTGCCCTGTAGGACAAGGTGAACGATGGGGAATGTGGGACGCACTTCCAAATGATGAATCCTAATCCCTCGTGGCAGCCATGCATTCAAGACGTCACCGCGTTCCATGTTGTTCATCTTTTCTAATCCCGGCAATAGAGGCTGCTCAGGATAGAGACAGTGGTGTTCACGAAGCGTCCAGTAGAGAGGCTTGTGATGGAGCTGAATAGATGTGGGCTGAACCCGCGAGTCCATGAGCACGCTCAGATGCGCCTGAAAGTCTGGTTGCTGAGAGAAATAGGGCGCTTCATTAGTCTAAATCACGAAGCCGTTGCACCGGAATACGCACCAAAAAACGACCAGCCCAAGAGCCAGAAAGCGTACCAGGCTTAAACACAATGCCTCTAAGAGGCGAGTCGCAGGTCCATAGGTCGCTGCACCCGACACAACGATACCAGTCCTCTTCGTACCTCCTGGGAGTTTGAGGAGATTGTTCATAGTCACAATCGTATTGTTCGAAATCCGAGATAATGCGATGTGGCACTCGTTCCATGGCTTGGACGCGATTTTGATAATGGAAATCAATAATATCTTGTATAGTGGGACCCTCCCTATGAGAGGCGACAGCCGCTGCTCTGTCAACGGGGAGGTTGGAGATATTGGAAGGGAAAGTCTGACCGTCCTGGAATGCCTCCTTTCGCATGGTGTAAAGGAGCATAGCAGCAGACGTTACGGGTGGAGCGGCGACCGTGAGCTTGTGGGAATAGTGGACGATGTCTGAAACGGGTGGACAGCTAACGTTGAACACCTGAGATTGGTCAATGTGTTCACATAGTGGTAGCTTAAAGTAGGTGTCCGGAGCATACGCAGACGGATGCTGGTAGCACGCTATTAGTAAATTTTATTTCGTTCAAAATAAAAGACTTACTCGAAAACCAATGACATTGAAAGCGTGAAGAATAGCATTCAAAAGTTGGAAAAACTCAGGTTCTTCGTTCTTCACATCCTCTATAATGTTAGATGCGTTTAGTAGATGTCTAAGGGTATATAAATAAAACTGACCTCGAGAGCTGATCATCCATAGCAACCAGACTGTAAGAGCATCACTAGTGGGATGGCGAAACCAAGCGACGGGGGAAGATATTTGCGCTCGAACTATGGCCACAGCCATAAGGTAGGATTTTAAATTTGCCCAATCGAGTAGCTGACTTTCGTTCTTGCCCTTGGATTCAGATAACCTATGGGGCATCAGTGTTAAGACGTGAAAATAAATATCAGAATTCTGTTTTGTTTTTATTTTTATTTTTCAAAATTAGACTTACATGAGGTAGCACGTCCAGAGATCATTAGCTTCAAACTCTTTTGCTTTGATACGCTTCAAGGTCTGCATTCTCTTCATTAGCTCCACTGTCAAGCAGCGAGTGGTGGTCCATCTCTCTGAGAAACGCTCTTCGGGAGCAGGATCGAATTTAAAGAGGAAGAGCTTAGCGTATAAGTGAGAGTTTTCTTGAAGCGAAATTTTCTTGTGAATACGTCTCGAGATGAGGCACAGAGTAGTTATTCCACACGGAGGGCCCAAGAAGGTCTCATCCGAAGCAATGACATAGAACGCTATTCTTTCCCAGATATCCAAAGGGAGCGACTCCAAAAGACACCGTGCCAGAGAGGTCATTACTACAGGGAGACCTAAGTGCGGCCAACCGAAAATTCATACTCTTGGAAGTAGCGACGTTATTTAAAGGTCACGGTGAAGCAGCGAAGCGCGAGCCAAAGGCTGTGAAGTAGTGTATGTGATCGCCGCGCTTCTAATTTCATGTTCGCCGTCAAATGGTGGGAGGAAATTCGTCCCTTGATCGGTGTCTACTTTGCACACTTCAGGCTCCATTATTGATAGTGGGCGTAGCGTCGCAGCATTAACGCGCGAAGAATGGAAGTTTTCTGCCAAACAGCGCTCTCCGACGCGGGTCGTTGTTATGTTCAGAAGTAGAGGTCCGTCGACACGGTATCAAGAGAAAAATGCAAGTGGGCTTGGGCCATGAACAACGTTATCATCGGAGTTTATTGATCGGCAAATCAAGCCGGCGGCCGGAAGATGCCGTATTACGGATTTTAGGCACAATCACTCTTTGCCGCTTATGATGCCGGCCATTCAAATTCTCTCGAAGTTCTCCTCAGACTCCTTCCCCCTGAATTACCTTCGCGTTCACTTTTGATGCGCCTACGAAGAACATAATTCCTGCCCATTTCCCAGTCTTTTGAGTCCTGTCTGTACGGAAACCTCCGTTATGACTATTCAAACGTATGGGATTAATCTCAGGAAATGCAGCATCCACGTGTATTCCTGATCCTTTAAGGAATATTGTAAATAGAACGTTCAAGTCGCCGATCAGAATCATCAGACTTGGTGACTGAAAGCCATTGCGTTCTGAGAAACAGTATGTAATCCCGAGCCAAACTAATCTTCCAATTGCCATAATCTGGTCACGTTGTCGAGAGCGTGTTACAACGTTGATCACTTTCAGAGGCAGATAACAATTATTTCACGAAAGCTACGACGTTAGGGGTAACATATATAATGACGTCAAGCGATGAAGCGATATTTTATTCAGCCAGAAGTACTCCACGGCATGTTAAAAATACTTCCATTTCTTCTTGTAGGCTACCAGTCCATGAAACCAACGATCCGTCGCCAGCTCTTACGACTAGTTTGATGCTCCTTGGAATACTGACAGATCGGCGACCTGTTTCAATTGGCACAGACATCGGGTTGCATCTCGCTTGTATAAAACCGATATCAGCGGAGAACATCGCAACAGCTTTCTGAAGATATTTGGTATCCAATTAATCCCGAGCGATATGCTTTTACCTCGTACAACTTAGAGGTTAATTACCGATGCGCTTCAGAGGGACGGTGATTATAAAGTACGCATCGTCGGTGGCGAATTTGCGTTGTTTGCATCGAGATAAAAATAATTGTCTGACTCCTTTTTAAAAGAGCCTCGACTTATTATGAGTACGATTTAAACTCTCTAGGAAATATCTTGAATGTCCAAGGCTTTAGGGGCAAATGTTAGTACATCAAATTTGCAATGAAATGGAATAAATAAGGCCATATTCTCAAACGCCTCCAATGATAAGTACAGCTCGCTTCAGAAGGGTCATGCAGTAGCTTCCGTAAATTATTGACACCGTAGCACACATTCTAGTGGGATTGTGCCTGCGTGAAAGCACATAAAATGTAGTTACCGAGATGCCGCGAAACAAGCCGACAACACCATACGTCATATGGAAGGTCACATTCCACGCGGATAAGAGACTTGCTTCTAACGTATTGACACGCATAATTATGATAAAACATTAACGGATTATACGAACGAAAAGCTGTAGACAGATTATATCGGTGCCATTAAGCTTCAACGTTTGTTTCTACACCAGTTCAATAGTAAACAGTCGCGGAGTTCAATTAAGGGTGTTGTACGCCGAATTCGCGCCAAGATACAGGGTGGGATAATCGGGCAAGAAGAGACACAGTTCTGGGCCGATAAACATTCGATGTTCGGCTCTTCTCAGGAAATATACCCCGTAGCATGGTCGATGGTCTCTTGACCAGGAAATTTGACGCCAACAGAACAATAGGAATTGGTTTCGCATGACATTTCTCAGGGTATTATATTTCCAAGTACAGAACTCTATTCTAATTCTATCCACCCAAATCCAATCGGTCGATACATCGTGATCATTTTTGATCCCGATGGATAGAACTATGAATTCATGTCATTCTGCGTGATCAACCTATCATTTAAGCTCGAGCCATCTCTCCAGTTAAAGCCTCACATAAGCACTCCAACTCGTATGAAGCAGGGATTCAAGCTCTTCAGCTGTTTGCATAGTCGTATATTCAAAGATATGAAAATATGAATGTTTCATAGCAGGCGTAGTAGGTATCTTACAGACGACATATTACTTCATGTTCGTGAACGTATTTACTCGCAGTTAGTAGGATCCCAATCAGTCACAAGCCCTGAAATATAACTTGGTAAGGTCAAGAGCCCCCGGTAGATAATACTACTGACCTTCATCGAGGCCATCCAATTTGGTTACTTCCTCTTCCGTCAGAGAGAAGTCGAAAATCTTCGTGTTCGAAATGATTCTCTTCTTCGACACAGATTTGGGAAGAGGAATATAACCCTACATATATAATTAGAGTCCCGTGTATGTCACATTCTAGAGCATACCTTTTGAAGCGAGTACCTGAGCAAGACTTGCGCGGGTTCCTTATTATGGGTTTTCGCAAGTTGCACCACAGATGGATGGTCGAAGCGATATCCACGTACGAGAGGAGCCCAAGCCTGTGGATAGTTAGTTCGGGGGTAGTCTCTGAGCATCCACGTAAACTGACCTCCAACATCATTCCATGTTCCTGGCTGAAACCTACGATTTCTCGGCGCGCCATGAAAGGATGTAAGTCAATCTATGACAATAATTCGGCTTGTGGTCGAAAATATAGGAGATAAACGGATACCTGATGAACGGCGGGGACCTTTAATCCGAGATTAACAATCTCCTTGAGGTGTTTGACTCCGAAAGTGCTTATACCAATACTCTTGAGCGTCCCTTCCTTATGCACATCACAAATAGCCTCCCAACTCTCCTTACGGGCCTTTGATCCGCCTAGAGGCCCGTGAATCAAATATAAATCAATGTATCCGAGACCACATTCATCCAACGATTTCTGAATAGCCTTTCTGACATTTGCATAGCCATTGTTCAATTTAAGTTTTGTTGTGAAAAATATATCCGAGCGAGGAACGTCCGCAGTCTTGCAGAAGTCAAGAATAGCCTGACCTACTTCTTTCTCGTTCTCATACCAAGCAGCAGAGTCCTGTAGATGCATCAGATAAGAAGAGCTGGTATGATAATCGCTCGACTCGCGATATGCCGGTATCCCGCCTTGTAAAAATAAAAAAACAATAGATCAGTTATTATCAAGCTCGATCATTACAGCGTTCTACATACCTCCAACGCCCATGTGACGGCCTGGTACGCCTCGCGGCCCTCCATTTCGTATGTTCCTATCATGAAAGAGGACGATAAACGGCACTTTCATGCAAATAAACGGCCTAGCGATGTACCGAAACCAAGAACCGGGATTTCATTCCCATCACGTAACTGCATGAGCGAAACTCGTGTTAGCAGGTTGTTGATTCGATCTAACTCTAACCGTACATCGCACCTTTGCTGTCGAATTCAAAGTCAAGTTCTCCATGGTATAGACAATCGAAATGCAGCTAAGATCGATTGAGAAGAAAGTATATTCCAGCGACGTCCCTGTAAGTAATTTCAACAGCTGGTCTTCGTAAGCGATGACGCGAGATATTGCGCGTCGACGGACACGGAAGACCACAGTGAGCCCGTGGGAAAATAGAATTAAATCGTTATTTATTTTCCCTGAACGTTCAAGTTGACTTTTCTTTGACTCACTCCTTTTTCCAAAGTACGCATTTCAAACTGGCTGCTTTTTCACTTACAGTAGGTCTCGGAAACCTGTTACCCTTATGCAGCATTCCTGCGTACTGATATAGTAACATTTCCAGAAATCAAAGAAGGTCTGCTCATGAGGGCTATTACCAAGTTCCGGCATTTCATGCTTCTTTTGTCTGCGGGCGAAAGTATCCCCTCCCCCCTTCTGCCTCGACGTTTTCGCACAGTGAGAGTATCTGGTTGACTCTAATTACTATCTGGCTCCGAACATAAGAGCCACAGAGCCTCCGTTCCTCTGTTGTCGAATTTCTGGTCTTCTATACATTATCCGGATATCAAAATAGTGGCGCAGCGGTATTCCGAACTGTATCTTTCATCTGCTCTCCAAAACTAGCTGCTCATACTCTTGGTATCTCTACAAGTGTTGTGTTGCTCTGATGCCCATTAACATGAAGATGAATTCTTAACTGCTTCCGAAACTATACGTGAAGTGTGTGGTTCCATACTGCGCCTGATTGACCTGACACCGTTCCTCAAAATGTCGCTTCTACTCCATGAAGGAAAAAGACCGTTTCTTACACGTGCTACCCAGCTTTCTTACCGACAATTCTGTCCAAATGACCACTATCTTGGCATTTGATTCTGTGCTATAATATAGCTGTACTGGATCCCTTGGAGACTTCTAACCATTCACGGAGGTGATCTGATCCCCTGTAGCTGCTCAACCAGGATCACGTCGAGGGCACCAGGCGCCACATGTGCTATTAAATCTTGATATGAGATGGAACGTTGATACCAATGGTGCAAGCTGCATCCTCGTTGTTTAGAAGAATGATTCCGGTATATATCGGTATATATCGACTCCCCAAAACGCGTCTCTTAGGCCAACAGCAAAACATTCCCATGGGAAGTCTCTAATGATTGGATCGGGAGGCCTTTCTAAAGACAGAAGCCTCATGCGATGCAGGGAAATCACATCTATTTGTTCTCTTTATAGAACATCTCGTGCTGAGGGTCTCCAGCGCCCGATGTGACTTCTTTAACTAATTGACATAACGAGTCAATAGATTAGGACAAGAACTTCTAGGACAGAATTCGAGCCCTTTCCGATGAATGCGGAAGGTAGTCGCACGAGGGAAATGTCACACAAGTAACGAAATCCTGCGGTTGCGATTTCCTGTCAATCGATGTTCGTCTGTTTTGAGAAATGCACGACGCACGCTGGTCTGGACAGCCGACTAATAAACACCGGCTTATTCCAACTGAGCACACAGATAATTCTACTTCTTCTAATGGTCGTTATGCATCCCGTGCTGGTCTGCAGATGATATCTGTACGTAACCATTGTATACGCTTTGTACAGTTTCCTCCGCTAACTACTCTGAGGCCATCCGTGACTATATTAGGTGGTTAGGTTTTCATCAATTCTGTTCATCCGATGCTACGTGCTCGTCCATATTTACTCGCACCAGGTGGTCTTACCACAGCAAGAACGCATTCCGCCTGGTGGCCTTGCACGAGTATACCAGCCTACTCGTTTTTGAGCACCGTTATTGCCGGTGAGGTTTCAGTGAGTGGACTCTCACTTCTGAAAGCGCTTATCTACCATCCCAAGGCTTCATGCGCCCACGTTAACAGGCTCTTTAGGCACGAGACAGGGGCAGCTGCCAGCTCACTGCTCCTTCCCGTATGCCGGTGCCTGCTCCATCCGGCAGCTTGGTCAATCTCCACCCACATCGTATCCTATAGAGCAACAATAAATGGTATAATGAAGCTGCCTCGGTCACAGATGTCTACGCTATCAAGGAAGGAGCATATCCTTATCATGGAACGGCGCTCTTTCTACACTGTGGTGTACGATACGGGTAAATTGAAAGCCCTTAGGTCCGTAATTAATGTCCTTCTATGAACGGTGCGAGAGTGTAAGTACTGGCAGAAGGGGAAAGTCATTGGTACACCCGAGTCGCTGGACAAGGAAAGTTCAACTTTGCACACGTTTGAATACGTCTACCCGTCGCGACGTGTTCTTGCGTGCGTGGTATGTTTAATATATTCCAACTCCAGCGAATAGATAGTTACACAAATTCTGCCGTAAAGTAACATTCATGTCATATTTCCTTTTTTTTGTCCATGATTCTCTAATGTTAGCACTACGGCGGAGATTCGGACAGTATTCGGCGCGTTCTGATCTTCGATGTCTTGAAAGAGCGAAATAAGGTTAGCAAATGGTTTTGATGAAGCTTTCCGCGGCACAATAAGGTTATTATAGTCTGTACCAGCCTATCTCCTGGACTTGAGGATGTCTAGCAAGCGATTTTTGCAGGTTTCGAATTTTGAGCTGGTGCAACATAGAAGAAGCAAATGTGATGTTTGGCATTATTATCTCTGAGGGTTATTGGCTTTGCAATGTTAATTACAGTGTTCTATGCTCAACGCTCCGAGCATCCATCAGGCTACCTTATCCGTTCTCAAGCGGATTTTCGTTGGTTTTATCAGAAGTCACACCTCTTTCTATTACTATTATGCCAATCTCGGCTCTTCCTCTCAAAGTACCTTCGACACCCTCAAGAACTACAGAAAACGACAAGGAGAAGACTCCGATGCCCAATAAACAGACTACTGCAGCGAAGGGCGCGCTCGTACCAAGCGACATCTCCAGCCCACATGAGCTGACAGCTTTCGTACGTGAAACAAACAGAGGAAGTGTGTTAATTAGCACTGATGAGCATCCGACTTTAGGTTGAAACGCTGTTAGAGCAGCTAGATACGAAGTTCGACGAAATGTCGACCCAAATCCTTGATAGGAGTGCGCAGTGCCGTTACGTGTTCTCCGATTTAGTGACTGACTTCTTCGCCTGGTTCTCAGTGTCCCAAATGTCTACGAGAGTGGACGCACTAGAGGCTTCGATACAGGACATCATCAACGGGGACGTCAGCGTGCCACAGTCGCCATCGCCTATGCCTGGTACCCCTGGCTTTCGAAGAAGTGACAGTGGTTTGCAATAGGGGATCGCAACACTTACTTTATAAACCTGGGGCTTCGATTCTGTGAGTGGTGATTATAATAGTGGCGGAAATGGGTGGACCCACAAGGATGTCGCTTCCCTATATAGACGCGAAAACTGTCTACTTGGTTTGGGTTCATGTACTTTCGACGTTTCGATCGCTGTCGAAGGCGCTCGTGTGAAGACCTCGGGCAACTGAGGACTGCTATCTGTTTCAGCAAGCGCATCCGACTGGAATTTATGCTGGTGTTGTTGACGTTGAATGGCACGTGTAGGTGTGGTTGTGGTCCGTCGGTGTGGCCTCCGAGGGTCGTGTTAGAGATACCTCTACAAACCCGGAAGGTGTGCTGATACTGACAGATTTCACTTCAGAGCCATATTTTTCTTCAATGTCGATGCGACCAAGTATGCCATACATATACGCTTTCTCTGAAAATTACTCCCATGATACCCTTTCTCTTTTCCTCGTTAACCATGGACGAATTCATGGTTATATGGTAGACACAATTACTTGCATGATATTTACTGGAATGATATCAATTCTCATCTTGATAACTCCTTGTATATACTACGTGTCCTCGCGTATAATCTTACTATTTGTTAAAGCTATGAACCGCTTGACATTCTGCTGCAGTGAGCAGCAGTATATCAAACGTTTGTCATCGACTAAATTGCTATGCACAATTTGGGCCAAACTTGGCCCTGCATCGAATACCCCCCCTGTCTTCACCCACGACATTCCCGACCTCCTCCTTGCTGTCGTCAATGTCGACAACGAGCATTGAACGAACATTATAATAGCGTCTAAGAGAAAGTGTCACTACCATTGCTTAGTCTTCCTTGCGTATCCCACACAACTTCAATCGCTAACATCCTGTTGAATGATGACCAACGCCCAAACGCCGACTTACTCTCGTTTTCAAGCTATCCTCACCGCAAGACCAGGGACACACCCCGTATTACCTCCTCTTCCGACGCCTAAATACTCCTACGATACATGGGATGGCATTCTTCAGAATCGCAAACGCAAACGAGAAACCCATGACGCGGGGCCAAGCAACATCGACAAAGCGATCCAGCGCGCGAAGGAAAACGAGAAGGCAAACCAGAGATCGATGGAGAAGGGGAGCAACTCACTAGCACACAGAGAGGCGCGTTTACTACACAGCTTCGATGTCGCTTGCTAACATGTGGTTGCAGCAAACCGTGCGGTATCAAGACAGACAAGACCTCATGAATGCCCTTCAAGAGCGCTTCAAAGAGAACTCAGAAGTCGACTTTCATGGCTGCTACGAGATGATAGACCCCGGCGTGACACATAAGCAGCGTATTCAGACCATTACACACGAGATATGGAAGGCTACGGGTTATCGGTTTACGTATGTATAGCTATGGACTATAGTTCTACTACTGACTATGCTTCGTCATCCAGGGTAAAAGACCACCCACACGTCAAGGATGGGCACAAGACGAGATTTTGGTGCTCTCAGGATGAAGCACACCGTTCTAAGTCATCACGAAACGCCCCCAAACCGCGTCTGCTCAGTGGTGGGGAAGCTATGGCAAAAACTCGATATCCATGTCGAAGCCGTTTGCTCATATCATCCCGAGATGCTTCTATGCCTGGACTACGACTTATCACCATTCGCATGCATCATCATGTAGCACATGAGCCCTATGTAGATTCATCATTACCGCCGGAAGTTGCCCAGTCAATATGGGAAGGCTTTGGATGGGTTGAGCAGCCCAACGGTAGCGTACAGGCACCAATGCTCGACGGCCATGCAGGTGGTAGCCAACAAAACCACCTACCTTCACCACCCGACGATGATAGCGATAATTCGCCAGTAGGCGAGTTCCAACAAGTCGATCTGCCTCTACCAGACCCTTCTTCTGCTTTTGATTCTCCTTCACAGCCACAACCACAAAACCATACACACCCCCACTTACACCCGCATCCACCGTCCCACGAAGAGCCTCCACCCATTGATCCCACAATCTTCCAACAGCGCCTCCGCACACACATTCGAAACATCCGAGATTTCTGTGATGGACTTGAATATCAGCTACAATTCAATGACTGTCGTATGCTAGACATGTTGGAGAATGAAGGTAGGCCCTTCTTGCGACTCGTGGAGGAATGCTTGGAGAAAGAAGGGCGACTGGTGCCACCGAATAGTGTTGAGCAGGAGGTTTTTGCAGCACCTCCTGCATTCATTAAAGGGTCAAGCGCAGGTGCTGGTCCTTCGGCCGTGCCAAACGGTGGTATTATGCGTATAGGCTTTGACAGATGAGGTTGGTGGCGCCGATTACTGGTCGAGGAGCTCCCGATAGTGTTGATGTATATGCCTGCTTCACACGTATTTGGTGAGCTTACACTCTGAAACAGAATACTGTTATCGTTATCGTATCTCATATTGCCCACAGATATCTGGCACCTCTCTTATTGTAACGCTTTGATTTCTTTGTGGGTGGCCTTATACATTCCATTTATGTTCCCATGACTAAGGCTCTATCGATCTAGATGACCGTATAATCAATGTAGACTCTATGTAGCAAAACACAACTGGATGATTTTTGACGCTATCAATTTGGTCCTGAGATTTCTTTCCTAAAACACTGTGCCCATATTTCGACCGGAATATACCTCGTATTCCATTGTTTTTAGCTCACGACTGACGCTTGTAGAGAAGGACGATCACGTGAATGACGGATCCAGCTATTCGCATTTCTCGGCTTCACTCTTCGCGCCTTCTATTTCTCCCACCTCGACCTTCACTTGAATACAGTACTGATTCGCGCGCTCTCAGACTCTTACTCGCGGTTCTATGCTCTACATAATGGACGGTTTGCACTTGCACCAAAGACCGACCTAAATCCCTCGCGCGTATCGGATAGGCGGTGCCAGAGCGAGGCTCAACCACCTCTCGGGGAGACCTACCCGGAGTTTAGCTCTCAGCATACTATCGAATCCTCGGAACAGAGTGCCGAAATTGAGGCCGTATCGCTGATGCGGACATAGCATGAGTCTGGGATCTGTGCAAGCAGACAATACGACAAGTGAGAATGTCTTTTCGCGCGAGAAGCGACGTTTGTGGTACGCGGAGGAGCCGATGCCTCTTGGCTCGAGGTTCATATCCCAGAACGCGATGTATAGTCCATGATCCTTTGTGGAGCTGCGGTGCTAGATACTTTCGCCCGACACGTTTTGTGTCTTTGAAGGTCTGCTAATGAGATATTCGCCCCCTCACCTACTTTCTCTAGTTATACAACGAGGCTCGGTGTTTCATCCCTAGTTGCTGACGATCTCGGAATCGATCCTCAATCCCTCATTATGTATACGAAGCCCGTGCGAAGCTCTACTTCTCTGCCGTATGCTTTGGATAACAGCGAAGACATGGGAAACGTGAAGCTCTCAATGCCCAACATCGGGCGTGGTGTGTACATTCTGCTTCTGCCTCCTGTGCATCCTGACTAGTCTTTTAGGGGATAATTCTACTTCTCATTCCCGGCATCCTCTACAACGTAATTCAGCCAAGAAATGGAAGGCGTCCACACTGAAGAACGTAGCGGGGGATATCGCCAGGGCCCTCCAATTTCCAGTCGCACCTTTGTTTGCGTCGAAACGTGGTGGCAAACACAATGCACCTCGACCTCCCAAAGCTGTTATAATACCGTCCTTGGACGAGGAAACTAAAGAACCAACGGTATACGATTCTTCTTATGACTCTTCCCTTCCAAGCAGCGCATCTTCGACAACCTCATTCGGATTCAGCGATGCTTCCTGCGAGACCGCAGATACGTCGTTTTCAGCAGAAACCTCTCCCATCGAGCGGATTGTGCTATCTCCTGAGTCCTGCCTCTTCGACTGGCCTGATACGAGCTCTCGACTCGAAAGTTTTATGGAGTCAAACGACAATGGCGTATGGGAACGTCTACTCGGAATACCTGACTTCGACATTACACTCGAAAAGAATCAAGAACGTCTCTGCAGGCGTATCAACGACTTTATGCGCATGTCCAGCTCGTGTGCTGCACTGTATAGGGCTCAGAATGCTTCGACCACAGATCCTTCAGAGCAACAATATCAACAGAGATGTTCCATTCCCCGACCGAGGGCAATTGTACGCAGTCTTTTCTCCTCCGCGGTTGTTCTGTAACTTATGCATGTTTAGTCTCATTCCAACGTAGTCAATCCACTCCATGTTGCGAAGCGACGGTTCTCTAGGAGCCAGAGCTCTTTAATTCGACCTAGTAATCCTGAACCGAGACATTACAGCGATGCCCAGGATGTTTATATTGTCCAAAATGAGTTGGCTATCCTACGCACCGAATTGGAGGATGAAGAGGGTGAATGCATCCGATCTGTTTTCAGCAGAAAGCCGACATGGAGTACCATACGTTCGAGTACCCCAACAGAGCTTTCGTGCAACGAGGATTGCGAGACCATTTCTGAGTTGCACAAGTCTATTATATTTCCTGACACTCCCGTTCTGCAACATGAGAGCCCAACGCTTCATGGCCTTGTGTATAATGACGGCAGAGATAGTGTTATATCAAGACTTGGGCATGATATACTTGGCTGGTTGGCAGATGGTGACAAGACAGCAGACAACGGCACTGAGCAGTGGTGCGATATTTTGAGTTTGGACGATTATGCTCAAGGATGACTGTTAATGACATGGCTATCAAGTTCGTTCTGTTTACTAGCAACTGTTTTGCGATGTCATTCATTCATGCAGTATGTCGCTTCCTTATGCACGCCCTCTTGCCCACGTTGTAATTATAGTAGATTAGAAAGGGGTATCATTACTCTACAGAATGACATGTACGTTAACTTGGAAAGACTTCTTAAGCTCCTTCACGTGTCTCAACATGTCGATCAATGTTGACGACAACAGGATGGCCATGCTAGATATATTTTAACAATATTTACCAATTAGTAACTAATTAACTTACAGAGCTTAAATTACCCATGGTGAAGCTGTCTTTGGAGATACGCTCCTCTCGAGGCCGAGACGCCGCGGTGAATGCAAATGATGTCGACTCCGCATATATTTCTGTGGTACCCATCACCCTCTCTTGGAGAGATTCTCTTCCGTTGAGCGTCGCAAGCAGGCTATTGACGTATACTGCAAAATAGATCTAACGTGAGTCGTGAAATCTGTGGACAGATAACATAAACAATCCTACATTTACTAAGACAGAAATATATCGCGATAAAAGTAAACTCTTCAGGCCAAATGGTGTATGTGATAAAACAAGCTGCGGCAGATACGCTTGAAAGATATTTCAGTAACTCTATGGGGTCTCTGATAATAAAGCACATACGTGGTAAGGAGGGCTGACGAAGACATCACTATTAGGTATTGGGCTAAATGGAATGAAGAGAACGCGCACTTGAATTAATTGCGTAAAGCATGAGTGTGTTGACGATAGAATCAGTTCTGCAAGTATGTCAGAAAATATTCCCTTGACGCATGAAATAGTCAGAGTGCATTTACCTGCGAAATCCGGTCCGATTTCTTGATAGAGATACACAAAGTGACAACGCGATCAATGCATCTGCGACCACTGCGCTTCCGAGAGAAAGGTACATGTAAACCTGTGGATTATGAATAATGAAATGTGGATTCATCTAGTTCAAAGGCAAAGACTTGGAAGGACGCTCACTGATATATGAAAGAGATCAAAGAACGTATGCTCTGAGAATCTGAAGTGACAACGAGGTTAATCATAATATATATCCATCTGACATTATGCTTACGCTTTTATTCCGAAGACTATATGTCAAGATATTCCAGTAAATATACGCATGGCTAAGCCTCTCAACAAAATGATGCGCACCAACTCCCGTAACTGTATATCGAACAACTATTAGGCATGTCTGAATTCATGAAATATTTCTTTGTAACTCACCAAACGTAATAAGCGTCATAACCGTCTAGAGGCATGTTAATTTTCTGGGTAGAAGGTTGGGGAGATATTACCTCAGACTTACTATGAGGATGGCAAGCGGAATATTGTGATTGCTGACTGGAGAGGAATTTAGGTCCGTGCCTTCATTCTGTATGGGTATTCTCACCTAACCACACCCGTCGGCCGTATATGCTGGATAGCAGTGGGGTGAACTGTTGTTACAATATGTGATAGAAATTAACTTACCATCGTATAATCGTATCACTTATGGTCTAGGTTTACTTTGGAATCACTTGAAGACAGTCCGAATAACGGCTGCTTACCGTGACGAATATCTGGGACTAGGATTGAAAGCTTCAGCACTGGAGGCATCTGTCGAGAAATGATCCAATATACCAAAATACTCCTACAAATTCACGGAGATGAGCGACTGCACCCCATGAGTATAGGCTGAAGGCATACCAAGTCGGTCGAACCATCACCAGAAAATTCCCAAAATTTGACACCATGTAAAAGTACATAGAATGAGAAATTAATGCCAACTGTAGGCTATCAATACACCTGATAAGTTCAACTGAGTAATCGAAGTGGTTTAAAGATCCAATACACCACACCATAATGAGTAGATCTTTAGCCTGATGTTAGAAGGTATTTTAATACATCTATTCTCAGACTCACCAGTGATTTGAATACAGCGCCATCTTTGTAGGATTTACTATAGTAAATGAACGTCTGGAGGCAAGTTATGCCATAAAGGCTATTTAAGACACCAGATTAGTCTGAAAACTGTAAGTAAACATCGATATACGACTTACATCGCTGCTACCAAGTTCCCAATAAAGGCAGCTCCTAGCTTGCTATCTAGATTGATGTGGAACGGTGTAGTAGCCATCGTACACTAGTAGAGAGGTAGCAGACGTTGGAAAGGAACAGGATTCGAAGCTCTCTTCACTCCATCTTATCACTGGCTTAACAATGATCGAAGGCCTCACCTTGCGAGCCCATCAGTCAATCACAACGACTGTCGTCGGAGGCAACGTCTGCAAATCCTAGACAGCTTATAGCCGCAGCTCAGGTCTTGTTCCATTCTCTCTTGCTGGAGGTCATGCCGTTATTGCCTGGGGATTATGGTGATGGGGCTCTCACGTCAAGCTGTAATATTAGAATCGCGTGATTTTAGGTATATATTGCACGGCATACACCCGTTGGGTGCTTGGAGCCAACGTGATTTGTCTATTGGCGTTGAACAAGACTGGATGTCAAAATTGACGGGTAGCATATGTTGCCAGTTAACGGCCATATGTAGTGCCGTTCATCTTAAAAGAACGATATTCGGGACCCATCCTTGGCATGGATGGTTTGAAGAACGAAGGACCGATGTACCATGCAGTTCTTCTATACATGATTTGTGATGCCACCTCACAAATGTGCAAAATGTGCAGGTACGATCATGGGGAAGTCTCTCGGTGAAAGGTCGGCAGACATGAATTATGACAGGCAAGATGCTAGTTCAGAAGGGAATTATTCCTATTTCCGCATGTGTGGGGACTTGAGAGCACTAACGGGGATCAACTGACAGATCTAATCCTATTTTTAAACCAGGTGGAGCCACTCAGGATTCGGGTGATCGGCGACTGAATACCACGCAGCGTATCCGAGGTGTCCGGAAGGCAATCAAAGAGGTGTTGCGACAGTGCGATTCAGAAAAAAAAAGGCGGAGTTGGCTCGGGGCTTTCGCGGAGCCCGAAGCCAATATTATAATACCTGCTTGTGCATGTTGTTCAAAACCCCTTGAAGTACCGCCAAGCCCCTCAGCCTCTTGAGCTTAAACCATGACTCGAATGTACATACTCCATCAAGATGCAGGGCAACCTCACAACCAATTGCTTCGAATATGCTTTAATTTCTGTTTTCATTAAAGCGACATGCTACTCTCATTAAAGCGCCGTGCTTCTCCCATTAACAGTGGCTTACTTTTATACCATCGGAAGGCGAGTGTGTTCTTTCGGTTATTTAACAGTTTGAAAGTTTTGACGTTTTCTGTCTACTCACAGTGAATACTACATGGTGCAACGCTATCGCCATGGGAGAATTTTAAAACAGTTTTTAGATACCAATACGCGCCTTTGCGTGATCACCGCCCGCATCCCTCACTCCCCTCGCCGCAGGATTTAACGACCAAGAACGCATCATGTCTCCAAACGTACCTCAGAGGTCTCATAATGTACCCTCGTTACTGGGACGCATCCCTCCAATCAAAGTCGAAGATCTTTTATTCTTGTATTCAACCTTCTGGTTGCCGTCCGCGGAGTGCCTGTCACGTGGATGCCTCTCCACGAGAGTCGACGCGACTTCGAATTGATGATCCTGATGTTGGCTCGTTCTGTCGATCTCTGCAAAAATTATGCTTTTGTCAACTCTCTTCCATCATCGGTGTCGGAGAAATGATAGCTTCGAAATGAAGTTCGCCATTCAATAATTTCGTTACTCACGAAACAGTCGGACTGGCTCTTAGTACCAGATGCGCATGCGACACTACCGTCAGCGCGTTTGTAATCGATCACGCGTGCTAGCACTGTGACCGAAACTTCTTTTCTAAAGTAAGATCGTCAAGGCTTTGTTCCATTTTATGAACTGTTACTTCTGACGCGCGGCGGGCCCTTTGGCATTTGGGAAGCGGTCACGGAGCAGCCACGCACACGGTGTAAAGGCAGGCGTCTAGCAGAAACAAGCCGTCTACGATATATTTTATTAGTAGCCAGTCAGATGGCGAATTGAACTCCATATGTATGGACTGCATGGATTTGCTTGGTTTTGGCGTATATAAAGATTATCGAAAATACGTCTCTCCACGGCGCCATGTTCCTCCCCATACTGTCCTCGATGCCTGGCTTATCTCTGGCTCTGGCGCTCAGTTATCTCTCGGTAATACTGGGGCATCCTCTTACGCCAACTCCGACCATTAAAGGACCTATTATCGATGCTCGTGCACCTGCTGCTAGCGCTCCGCCTAATTGTTTTCCTGCGATAGGTTTTACTATGCCTTCTGCAGTTCCAACGTCGCTCACCAATTGGTGGTGCGACTACAGCACTGAGTACGCTTTTGTCGGATTCAGCTACGAAGTTACAGCATGTAAATTGAAGTGTTTATTAGTACCTTAATCATGCTCTAATTCATTTACTTTCAGGCCAAAGCTTGACCCAACTACGAACCGAATTCCTCGATATTCGCCAGAAATTCAAAGGCCGATACGTTCGTCTCTATGGGTTTTGCGATCGGACAGGATTCTAGTTAGTCAATCTTATCTTCTTTGTTTATACAATTACTTATTTTACTCTTCCCTACTTCCTTAGCAACGATGTTATTGACGCAGCAT
This sequence comes from Crucibulum parvulum, assembly GCA_036937015.1. Taxonomy (NCBI): domain Eukaryota; kingdom Fungi; phylum Basidiomycota; class Agaricomycetes; order Agaricales; family Nidulariaceae; genus Crucibulum; species Crucibulum parvulum. Next base: position 9,454 of record JASFCX010000010.1, on the reverse strand, counting down.
GGCGTGCAGGCGTAGGTGTTCACGCTCTTATCTGGGTACGCCATCACTTTACAGCTCTATCGCCATACTCATTATCCCCTAGTTTGGATGGGACGGCGACGACCTCTGGATACAGCGACGCGATAACCTATTCGGGATTCTGCATTCGAACCCGAAGGCTAAATACGTTACTCGAGTCGTACAGTTCGGATCAGAACCGCTGTTTGACTGGGTCCTGGATCCCGAGGATCTAGCGGCGCAGGTGCGGGCTGCGAAGACGAATCTTTCTAGCCTTCATATTCCGGTTACGGTTAGTGATATGGCGTATTCGTATCAAGAGGTGTGTCCGGACTATATATTAGCGGGTACGAGGACTGATTTTTTTTTATTAGCACGCCGACGATGGAGGCCCGTCCGTATTGAGCGCCATTGACTTTATTGATGCTCATATGCTGCCATTTTTCTCAACGAAGGCATCAATAGGTACACGGTTCATTCATACTCCAGTTTTGTTTCAGCTAATCCTTCCTATTCAGCCAATAGTTCATGGCCCATCGTCCTAACTGATCTTAACTGGTTCGTCGATAATGGGCTGGGGAAGAAGATATATCTCAGCGAGGTAAATATTGAGGTTCCTAAATTAAAGTTGCTTTCGGAATATTTATTTGAATTTTGAATGTTTAGAACGGCTGGCCTTCTGTGACCTACGATGGTGTAGAACCTAACAGCCCAAGCGCAGTCGCAAATGTTCAGAATGAACGCGTGAGTTTTGATATGCTATCCATCCTCTAACATATCTGATGCTGTATTTTGTTATGGAACAGGACTATTACACTGTCCTTGATTCACATTGTTCATACTTCAAGACGGTCGCAGGAGGCGGTGTGGGTTGGTTCGCTCATATCTATTCCGACAATCAGGAGCCGGGATATGGGATATACAACACTAATGGCGCTCTCAAATTCCCTTTCGCCCCGAAGACATCATGTTAAGATATTGATCGACTTTATGACTATCCTTGGGTTCACTAGGACGGCATCCTAGTGCTGGGTCTCCTATTTATTGATACCAAAGTTCGTTTCAGTTCTACAGAAATCCCACCTTTTCTCCTACGTCACGGTCTCTCTCTCTTTTGTATTTCGTGGTCCTTCTGTCGTGTATTTTTTATGTATAATACAACTTATCAATGGGTTTAAGTCGAGACTGCCAACTTGAGTGTTGCCAACGGATGCAATTACCGGATTTGGACTCTGGACGTGTATGCGCAGTGGCCCCTTTCCGAACGTTTTAACAACGACCATGGCTGCCTCATCATCGTCGAGAGCTCTCAACGCTATTCTACCTCAGATACAGAGTGCTCCTTACGAGGCTCATCAAAAGGCTCGAACATTTGCTTCAAGATACGTGAAATCGGGTCAATATGACACCGCCATCGACGTGTTATTCCAGAGTGCGCGCGAGCTGTTCAAGACGGGCCAGGCTGGAAGTGGTGTCGATCTTACCGGATTTCTGCTGGACGTGTATGAGACGAAGGGAGAGACAGTAAATGATGAGAGCAGAGGTGAGTAATGCTGTTGGTTATATGTAGGAGTGGTGCTTGACTGATTCGCGTTTGGGATAGGAAGGCTTACGCAGCTCATTGCATTGGCTGGATCGGAGGGAGCTTGGAGAAAGACCATTACTGATAAATCTATAGCGTGATTTTTTTTTTTGGTTTAGTGATTGCAACTGACGCTGAATCGTATCCAGGTGGTCAGCTAAACATGGAACATGCCCGGCAGGCGATCCTGATCTTCAACACTACGTCGGTGAGCTGCTTTACAAAGGTTGGTGAATCTGATCCTCTTTTATATGTCGAAATTGAAAGTAGTAATGTAGATGGTGCTTTTGAGACTGCCGAACCGCACCTGCTTGCTTCGGGGAAAAGGGATAGTGCTCGTCTTCTCGCGGAGATGTTCATTCAATGGGCTGCACTTACTCCTGGAGCATATGGAAACTTTGCTCTCCGAGGTATCATTCCGTAAGTGTGTCCCGATCTGCTGATGCCCCCATGCTCATGATTCTCGCGACAGATACCTACAGAATGGGAATATCCTTGCGGCGAAGACGTTCATAAAACACTTCACATCTGCTCTTCCAAAGTCGCTTCTTCCAACTTCAAATTCTACTATATCAGTGGGAGATGTAGATGAGGTGGTAATGACCAAGGATTCCGTCGTGAACTTCGCTCAGATGGCTGTCTTAACTTGCCAAAGAGCACAAGGAGATAAGAGCAAGGTCATGCGCGAGAGTTGGGTGAGGCTGTGTGGGACATATCAGAGTCGCGGTGGATTACTTTCAACTCCAGAAGTCCGCAGGGTATGTTGCCTCCTTTAGCTAATCTAAAACGAGACTGACATGGCTGTTATACTTCTCAGGCTTTAAATGAACTCGCGACCCTTTACTTCGCTATCCCACCACCCCGCAATCAGGCTGCGAATCCATTCGGTGACATACTGTCTTCGATGTTTGGTGGAGCTCCGCAAGCCCAACCACAAAGAAGAGTATTGACTCCTGCCGCGACCGGCTCACCTGGACTGGATTAGTGTATAGTAAGTTATGACGCGACTTTGCGCCAATACCTCTGACGATTGTCTTAGGTAGACTTCGTTCGCTCAGGTTAAAGATTAATAACGCCATGTATTGTACGACTTTTATTCGATGTTATCTAGTGGCGTCACGAATGGAAAAGAAGACATACGAAAGCGTTGCTGAGCGATAATCGGTGTACGTCGGTGAGATTATTGGATAGAGAGCCCTTTGAGAAGCTCTCAGAAATGCTTGACCAAACCTATTACGAGCCTTTTCACCAGATAGCGAAGGTCGGTCATATTTCTATGGTTCCCTTTGGCCCGTCTGGTCGTCATTGGTTAGCACACTTTGGTAACTCGTTCAGAGATTACTATTTGTGTTTCATCTCCGACTTCTTCAGTCCTCGAGCGTACGGCAAAAAAGAAGCTACTTTCCAAGTATGGTATATCTCCTCGTTATGTTTACCTCGACCAATGCTAAGCCACCGATCAAGAATCAGCAAATTCCCTCGCGCGCCAAATGCGTTCGCAAAAAGTTCACAGCACGTCCATATGTCACATGCATCCTCCGTCATTGCATGAGTAGACCGCGCGGTTGATAGGGTCAGAGCCTCAACCGGTACCGGCATACTCTGCTACTCGAGGGCTCCCCGCGTTTCTTGCAGCAGCTGTCTCTAGATAAGAGACAACAAATTGTGACATGAGAAGAAAAAACCTCCCTGGTTAAATGAATGCCGTTTTTACTCTGTTTAAAGTTTAGTTTAGCTATAATAATTATATAGCATGGAGCTTCTTCTATTTTCTACTCAAGGAAGTCCTTCCTTGTAGAAATTAGACGAGAGTGGAACTTTATTTCAGAATCTTCATCCCAACGGCTTTCTTCCCTTACCGCATTCCTGACTGCATCAACGACATAGAACATGACTGCAGCTACAGATGCCCTTGGACTAAACCTGAACAGCACGCTTGGCGCTGTCTTCCTCGGTAATATAGCCGCAGCGATGTACGTTTCTTATTCTTAGAAATTATTTACACGCTGACTCGTACTTTAGATTGTATGGAATAACAGCTCTGCAAACCTTCACATATTACAAAACCTATCAACGAGATAGTTTGACCTTTCGGTGGCTGGTAAGCATGTCCACAGACACCCATTATTGCACGCCTGAACGTCAGCTATAGATCGGGGTTTTATGGTAAGAGATAACTTTCATACTCTTCGAGTATATTAATATCAAAAACTAACTTCTGATAGGTTCTTGGACACTATCCATATGGTCTTCATGACGCATGGGGTCTATCACTATCTCGTTATAGATTTTACAAACCCTTTGGCTCTTCTAAGACCTACTTGGTAGGGTATCTAACCATGCAAATTGGTTTATTTCTGACGACCAAGACGTACGATAGGAGTCTTTTGGTAAGCTTCTCAGTACTGTCAGGAATTTAATTCAACGCTTTTACCTCGTTTTCACTTTTAAGAGTCAAGTTTATATAACTGTAGGTTTCAAAAGGTTTCAAGATTGACTACAACTATAGCTTTATTTAATTATAGTGCATTAGTGATTTCATTGTTAGGTCGTAAGGTTTTCCAACATCTATATCATTGCCAGTGACTTCTCACCAAGAAGAATAGGATTTTCGCGCGAAGAGTGTGGATCTGTAAGAATTTCACATCCTGTTCAAAGGTCATGGTGACTCAGCTTTGACTAGTGAGCGGCCGTAACAATCTCCTAGTTTCAGCCATCGTATGTCATCGAGTTATGATACTACTGTCTTTTCTGACTGTTTAGAAGATTACTGCGTCTATTTATGTTTTTGGTGAGTCTCCGCCGTATCAGTAACTTTCAACTTCGCTCACGACAGCTCAGCAAGCGGATTTGGTTAGTCTGGCTTTTTATGTTTCCACCCCAGTTTGCTGACCGAACGTTTAGCATTTGCATGCCAAGGGTATGTGATATTACTTTAAATGAAATATGGGATCTGGATTAAATATGCTGTACCCAAGATTTATCGCTGGATCATATGCAAATATGATTCCACAATCTGTGAGCTTCTAATTTACGCTTGGGTTTCAGAGTTCATCCTTTTTACACGTATTGGACAGTGGATGCTGTACTCTGGTCTCGGAACGGCCGTCTTCGCTGACGGCCTTGTGGCGGTCTCCCTCTGTATTCTTCTTCAGCAGAGCCGTACAGGCATCAAGTCGTTCGTACGCATTCTTTTGACTCTTTAAGCACTATTCTCATGGAACACTCCTGAAGAACCGATTCTCTGTTGAACGTTCTGATGCTATACAGTATTAATACCGGTAAGTAGCGCGCATGCTCCCGTCAAAACCTTATTGACCAAAAATATGAAGGTCTCCTTACATCGTAAGACCATTCGATATAGTATGACGCCCAGCTCCCGCTAACAGCATCTTATAGGATATGTGCCACGGCTTGCTTCATTACGGTACGTACTCGGATACTCCAAAAAATCGAATCTAGGACAACCAAATTGATCTTTGGCTCTAGTTTGCAATATGGCCACACGAGTTCATATATATGGGCATCTATTTTACATTGAGCAAACGTAAGCAATTCATTGCGTTGGTCGCGGATTTCCCTTACCCGTCATCCAGTTTTCGTTAACAATCTTCTTGCTGGTTTGAATTCCCGAGCTTCCTTACGGAGGCGTAACTCGGGAATGTCTACTATCCCCTTGTCACCATCATCAGTTCAAACACTTTCCGTGGGGTTTCTTGCAGATCCTGAACCACCCATAGTCTCCAAGCCGCAACCGGTATATCCATTCCCAACCATATGTATACCGTTTCTGAAATTTGATTAGATTAGGTTTTCGACACAAGACAGGATCTAGATACCTAGGTATCGTAGTAGATGCCAACATATGTACTTCCTAGACATTCATGTAATATTGTGAAATATACTGTACCGCTGCGCAAGTCGACAATTCATTGTGCTGGCCTTAACCCCCGCGTGTGACAGGGACATCAATTTATTCCTTCGCGCACCATAATGCCGGAGGCAGATACAGTGTTAATATCATAAAGGATGTGTAAGGGTGATGTTATTGAGGAGATCCATGCCAGCTTTCCTATAAGTGTCCAGCGTGATCGTTGTTGGGATAAAACCGTCCCAAAATGTAAGCATCTGAGGGGACTGAGGTGTATATTTCGGCCATTGGGCGCTGAATCCTCCGTTGGGATTCAGTGTCACCACAAATCGGATAAGGTAATCGGTCAGCTCCTCTCCACCATAGATATTATAGAGATCCGAAACATGCATCTATAAAGAGTGGCATTAGGAATCCAACTTTCTGGGCAATTCTGTTAGCTTACCGAGCCAAGGATTGGAAGTGTCTTGAATCGTTTGCTTACTGGACGAAAGGTTGCTACAATCAGTAATAGGTCGCCATCACGCTAATAGCGTAGCTTACAATAAACCCAGGCATTCTGCTTGCCAGATCGGTTCTGCAAAAGCCAGCGGCGTGGGGCTTGAAAGATAGAGTCCCCTTGGAATGAGGCAAACCGTTTAAACTGCAACGATAAGGCATCTGTAAAGCCCGTATCGAACGGAGAACCTTGCGTAGGATCAGACGGATAGAGCTGGGCTAGCTGGTCAACGCTCGTAGAAGGTACTCCAAGTCCAGCCCATAGGGTGTTCTGGATGTATGTCTTGAACTGGGATTCAGTTCTAGGGCAAAGTCAGGTTAGTCAATCTGGAAAGATCGGCAGAAGAATCGACGGGATCTTACGTGACGTTGAGGGTGGAAAGAGAGAACAGAGTTCCCTCATCATCACAGTCACCTAAGAAGGGCGCATGGTCAAATCCTGCAGATCCACTACGTATTGGAGATACAAATACCTGTGACGAAGGGAATGTCGGCTATAGTGCCCTGCTGTACCAACTTCTGAGGATGATCCGTGAGAAACACTCCATCTGAGCGCGGAGGCCAGGCTAGATTTAATGACTATCATAAATATTTCAGGTCAGCACTAACGGATGAATGCTATCATGAGAACGCCGACCTGATAATCGAATATACCGGGAGATCGATCAACAGCAGCCTTGAGAGTAGTATATGGAAGAGCTCGTAGGCACGCCAGAGTATCGGAGGCTCCGGAGCAGCCTGTCAGGGATACGAGAGCATCATAATGTTGCTGGCCGTTGGTTATGTCTCCAACCGGTAGTGGTGAACCCGATTGCATGAAGGCAGCACGAAATAAGCCCTCGGTATTACCGTTGTTAGCAAGCATATGAAGAGAAACCGATATTGCTCCAGCCGATTCACCCCATCTAAACAAGAAAGAGTGAGATCGGATAGTATTTGTATGAGCGGAGCTTTTTACTTACATCGTCACTTTGGTTGGGTCACCTCCAAATGCTCCGATGTACTTCTGAATCCACCTCAAAGCCTGACGTTCTAAAGCGGCAACATTCAGATAGCTGTCTAGGATCCATGGAAGTAACGGCAACCTACGATCCTGTAGCCCAAGGTTACCTATTCCAGCTGCTTTGACCTCTTTGCTTGCCAAAAACCCAAATCCTATAGTACCCGGAGATGTAACGGGGAACAATGCACATACGTGAAATGAACGCACCTGAAAGCCTGATTGCGGGAGATGGCTGTAAGGATCGCACACCAAATGATAACGAGAACCTTACCTGTAATTAACACTCACGTAGATAATGGGTGTTCCAAGGGCGATAGAACGATCCACAATAAGAGCCCCGTCATAACTAGCTGGAGAGTAAACGTGTAAGTCAAACCTCTTTATTCTTTATGACTCACAGCGGAAATGAGGGAGTGCCACGCTCGAATCCGCCTTTCGATGCCAAGATTCGTTGGGAATGTTAGTGAGAGACATCTATGAATGAATTGGAGAGTCTACCTCCGTATATCCACTGTGATAGAGAAGTTAGATCCGTCAGTGATGTTCTATATGGAGGATGTTGCCAATGTACCATGACCACCGGTAATTTCGATGTAGATGTGGCAAGCGCAGGCTTCATCACGTTTATCGTTAAACCTTTTGCATGAGGAATTCATTAATGACAGTGTACGGCAATTATGTAACACAGGCACACACAGTCTTCGCTGTCTGGAAAGATGGCATTTATACCAGAATTTACGATAAAGTTGATGGTTTCTGCCGGAAGTCCTGGAGGGAGCGGCAGCCCAGTATTCTGTTGCGGGCAAGCAGGTCCAAAGGTGAGTGCAGAATGACTGCCTGTATATGGTGGGATGGTCTGCGGGAGACGGAGTCGTAAATCACCAATCCTATGGAAGCGGATCAAGTAATCAGTTTCGAAAATCGACGACATAAAAGCTAGATAGTGCAAACGTACGGCGCCTGGGCAAATGGAATGCCAAGGAACGTCGAAACGGTTCCAGAACTCAGGCCAGTGAATGTCGCATTGTCGAGTATCACAGTGGGCCCAGCAAGTGGCCCAGCGATTGCATCCCGAGCCAAAGACGTTAACAGATATGCTAGAATCTGTAGAATTAACATCACGGCAAGCAGTTCTTAACCTTGCAGGATGAGGTTTATATTACGTTGTTGACGACGTGACAAAAGAGATGACGAGGACGGCTGCGCTACCGCTACATACGTCGATCAAGAAGCTATATCACAAGGCTTGAAAACACACGAACTCCTTCGGAGAGCTCGAGGTGCCGCCAACCAAGAACAGAATAATGTTCTCATAAATCGTTGGTCGTCCCAAACATAGGGTATATGGCACCGGGATTGAGTGCGATTCCTTGTGGTGAAATGCATGGTGTTGGCAGATCCATGACAGCGTAGCTTGGACGGTTTCTTTCGACACTTGTTCTGCGGGCTGTAACGGCACACTCCAAGGATAGATCATGATGTTCTGTTGAAGCATTTGGCATGTCCATGAAACGTAAGAAGAACCCAAAGATTCCTTTTTATATGTTAAAAATTCCAGGATGTTCCGTGTGGCAGGTCAGGCATGTGGAAAAAATCATCTGGAAGGTGAATTTCTCCAATGTTCCTATCCTGTTATTCAGGTAGACTTTACGCATTTGAGACGAGTAATAAAGTCATACCACATAGCATTTGTATTGAGTTACTTCTACTTTCAGTAATAACTGAAAGAAAGGAAAGAAAAAAACGCTGTTCAGTTTGGTTCGAGTAAGAAAGATAATTGGCTCCGGTTTTCCGGAGTTAACAATCATGTGACAGTCATCACATGTGGCACGTCCAGCAACTGTCACGCGTTCCCATCCACTTGTCCCAAACCATCACGACCAAAGGTTGAAATGCCAATTTGTACGGCCTGCAGCCAATCTATAGCATATTTATATACCGTATACGAATCTGAATACAACCTCCGGCTAGAAAAATGCGTTTGTTACATCTTCTCTCACATTTTCCGTGCTTTCTGATATTTATTTTTTCTATCAAAAGTCGCGATGCCATGCTTTTGTGGACCCATACGTCGAACATGATATATTGACTCTTGTTCTTGATTTAATACTCCTCAAACGAGGTGTATATCGGCACCTCTTATATAATCGAGGAACTGATCCCAGGAAATTAGTTGGCAAATCAGCCTCAAATACGTCCAATATCCAGAAATCAAATATAGAACCGTCGGGACAGAAACCTCCACTGTTCGATAAAAGAGAGAAGGCTATTTATGATCTTTGGCGTTTAGCATGCTTTATTGATAGTATATACAGAAACGTTGGCTTCTCACATGTCACCTCGGAGGCGCCCTTATTTTTCTAGATGCTTGTATGTCTCCTTTCATTTCATCCTACTGGTTAACTGTCCTTATTCCAATGATAACAGTTATTAGGTGGAGCTATCTGCGTGAGTAAATTGGGCTCATGTTTTTTTTTCTGCGCCTGACATATCGCAGATCCAA